>JAJIBD010025904.1:0-124860 GCA_021461705.1 Cryptotis parvus | reverse complement strand
GAGCAAAGAACATGAAATGGAATAAAGATAACATCTTTAACAAATGGAGCTGGAAAATTGTGTAATTACATGTAAGAAATTAAAGCTGGACCCATACCTTACACCTCATACAAAAATCAATTCAAAATGGATCAAAGACTTTGAGATATGAACCAGAAACCTATAAAGTACACTGACAAAACTATAGGCAGAAAGCTTCAAAATTTTGACCTCAAAAGTGTCTTTATTACTATGCAGCTGTTAGGAAAAATGAAGTTATGAAATTTGCCTATAAATGGATGGACATGATCATATTGAGTGAAATTAGCCAGATGGAGAGAGACAGATATAGAATGACTGTATTTATTTGCATGATGTAACTATATATATATATATATATATATATATATATATATATATATATTATGATACCAACATCTAAGGTCTGGCGAAAGGTAGATCAGGAGGTTTGAAATTACCACAAACATGTGGGAGCAGAGGTTAGGTAAGACAGATAAGGGAACAGTGTGCCAATAATTGTCGAAAGTGCTATCACCACATAGAACTTAGCATTAAATACAGGCAAAAGATATACATGATAACCTCTAAGTATATGTATTACAATCCACAATATGTAAGAGAAGGAAGAGAGAAAGAAAGAGAGAGAGAGAGAGAGATAAAGAACCTGCCATAGAGGCAGGCTAGGGAGGGGGAGGAAATCGGGGACATTGGTGGTGGGAAATGGGCACTGGTGGAGGGATGGGTGCTGGAACACTATGGTCGAAACTCAAACATGAACATTTTTTGTAAAAAAAAAAAGTGTCTTCATGATCTAATATCACTGGCAAAGGAAACAGAATAAAAAATAAACAAATGGATTACATAAAGTTAAAGGTCTTCTGCATGACAGAAACAAACACAGGCTGAAGCTAAAAGACAGCTTTTAGTTTGATATGGGAAAAGTATTTCCATTCAACACACCAAATAAAGGTTTGATATCCAGGATATATAAAACACAAAGATCAACAACAAAAAAAAATTTAAAACTCTATCAAAAAATGGAGAGAGGAAATGAATAGACACTTCTCAGAAGACTCGTGGATGGCCAGAAGGCACATGAAAAACAGCTCAGTATCACTTATCATATCAGAGAAATCCAAATCAATGCGGCAATGAGATACCATCTCACACCAGTGAGAATGTCACATATCAAAAGCAGAATAATCTATACTTGTGGGGATATAGTGAAAAAAGGAGCTCCCATCTACAGCTGGTGGGAATATTGTCTAGTACAATCCTTGTGGCAAGTAGTGGAGAGTTCTCAGTAAATTTAGGAATTGAACTGCCATATGACCCAGCAATACCACTTTGAGCATCTACCCTCATATATATACTCTCCAAAAAAGACATATGCACACCATATTCACTGCTGCATTCAGTACAATAAGCTAAGACAAGGAACCAATCTAGGTTCCAACGACAGATGAATGGATTATGAAGATATGGTATATATACACAATGGAATACTATGTAGCTGCAAGGAATGATGAAATCATGCAACTTGTCGCAACCTGGTAGAAATTAGAAGATACCATGTTGAGTGAACTAAGCCAGAAGAGGAAAGACAAACATGGAACTATCTCACTTATCTGTGGTTTACAGAATACTAAATGAGGAAATTTATTATAGTAAAAGTGGGATGCCTGGATCACCCTTGACCCCAGTGTTTAGAGAAGAGGACAGAGAAGTTAAGAAATCAATGGGGAAGAATAAAACTGGAAATAAGAAGATGCATCAGGGCTTCAGTTATACTGGTGATATGAGTGAGTTATATAGCCATATATTCAAACTCAGACACAACAAAACTGAAAATATGAGATCTAAGCTGCAATCACTAAAACTTTGTAATGTGGCTGTCAAGTTGACAGGCGGGACGAGGTAGGGAGAGACTATGGGAACACCGGTGAAGGGAAGCTGACACCAGTGGTGGGATTAGTGTTAAAATAGTATATGCCTAAAGCTCAACATCAATAACTTTGAGATGATAAACAAAAAGAGAGACTCACACATACTAAGAATAAAAGTAAGTTGAAATGGACTTCTGAGACAAAAGGACAGGATTTGAACCAATTATGCTGAGTGAAATGAGTGAAGAATGAAAGGCAGTCATCAGATGGTTTTACTCGTACTTGGACTGTGAATCACCAAAGAAAAAGCACTCACAAGACTAACTCACACATAGCACTAACTCTTAGACCCAGTCAGATTCTTGGTGGTCACAGGAGTCAGTTGGAAGGAGGGCAGGAGGGCTTCCTGGTAGTGGGGGCACTGGGATAGGGGTGATGGAGTGGCCTTTGTTGCACACATGTTTAGCTGGGCAGGTCTATAGCCCCCTAAAACTTAGGAATTGTGTAATAAGATTATAATTTTATAAAACAATAGTAGTAAGACAATGAAAATTAAAGTCACTATTGCAAGAAAAAAATTAAGTAGCAACCTAACAAGAGATGTCTGTCAAAAATGTAAGATAAACTTTCACAAATCAACGATAAAAAAAAGCAAACCACCAGATAAAGAACATATAAAACTGGAACCAAAGAGATAGTAGAAGGGTTAAGCATTGCCTTATAGGCAGCAAAAAGGCAATTCAATCCCCAGTATTGCATGTGGTCCCCAAGGCACTGCCAGGAATGATCCTGAGCACAGTCTAGAGTAAGTCTGTGCACCCAAACAAATGGGTGTATATATACATAAATGAACATACATATACATGATCTTGAATAGGTACTTACAAAGAGGAGGTTTGAAAGGCCATTACTACATGAGAAAGAGGATCAACTTCATTTAAGTCATAGATAAAACCCAAGTGAGATACCACCCCACATCACAAGGTTGGGATATGAAAATAGATGAAATTGGTGAGCAGCTGTGACACTTGGGCACTCGGTGACACTGCTCATGCAGAAATGAATTTCTCTTCATCATGAAGAAACTTCACTCCTAAATTCTCAAAAGAAGTGAAAATACACACAGAGACTAATGAATTCTGAACATCAGGTGGGAATCAATCAAGAAGAAATACATGTATGTATTAGAGGAGCATAAGAAAGAACTTTAAAACATAGTTTTGTTATTTGAAACATTGATATAAGTATGTTGGAAAACCTCATAAATGAAATCATTTATGTAGCTTCAAAAAGGATTAAATCAGATCCCTCAAAATGGCTTAATGAGGGCCGGCGGCCCGGGGGCGCGGGGGCCGGGCAAAAGCCAGAGCGATAGTCCAAAGGGGTGAGCCTGGATTTGCACACAGCCAACCTGGTTGTGATTCTTGGCATCCCATACGGTCCCCAAGCACCACTAGAAGTAACCCTGAGCATTGCTGGGTATGACCCAGAAAGCAAAGAAAACAATGGCTTAATGAGGGACTGAAGTGATAGTATAGTGGGTGATAGTATAACCAACCCAGGCTTAATCTTTGTCATCTTATACGGTGCCCCAAGCATTATCAGGAGTGATCCCTGAATACAGAGCCTTGAGTACAATTGAATGTAGAGCAAAATAGAAACAAACCACTGCTTAATGGCATGTACATGCCATTATCAAACTAGACAGCTTATCATGTTACCCTAGAAAGTCCCTGTGCCCACCTACCACCACCACCCTGCACCCTGTATGCTCCTCCCCCTTCTCCCCATCTCTAGAGCTGATTCTCTGCCAAGGATCCGATCATGGTGCTTTTGCAGTCCCGTACTATTCATTTAACAGGGTGCCTTTTTATGACTGATTATAGAAATGTCCCACAGTTTATCCACACACATATTCAAAGGGCATATTGGTGTCAAACTTTTGGCAATCATAAATAAAGCTACAGGGTTTTGTTGCTCTGTTTTGGGGAAGGCACACCAGGCTCTGCACTTAGGGATCACTTCTGGAGTCTCAGGAGATCAAACCTGGATGGGCCGTGTGCAAGGCAAATATGCCCTATCCATGGTACTATCACTCCGGCCCCAAACAGCTACTTTATCACTTCACTTGTCTTCCCATTGTCCATCGATTTGCTCGAGCAGGCACCAGTTACATTTCCATATGTCCTTTTGCAAGCAAGTGTACCCCAGGGGCATCTGCTTGCTCCAGGAAAGGAAAAGCCTCAAACCATTCCTTCAGGGCTGGAATGAATTACTGGTTTTTTGGCATATCAAATAAAACATGGGTAGCTTGCTAGGCTCTGCCATGTAGGTGGTATACTCTCAGTAGAAGGCTCTCATCTCAAGCATTTACTGATGAAACTCAAAGGAGAAAGATCCGGTTTTCTTGGGTGGAGCTCTGAGGAGCTGTGGAGTCTGGATGTTGAAAATGACTGACCTCATGGTGTGAGGGGTTGCTCTGGCTTCCTGCTAGGCTCACTGGGATGACGAGTCACAACTAGAACCTGCCTAGTACTGTATACAGTGTATAAATGTGAAAGATCCTGGGAAGGACCTGATCCTAACATCTAGTACTCTCTAAGACTGTTTAATATTTAAGATCCTAAAATCTAGTACTATCTAAGACTGATGGAGCTGTGGGTCTGGAGTGTCTCTCTTCTGGGGTAGCTGGCATGGAGGTGGAGGAAAGGGCAGAGGAACACAAATCCCCTCTCCAAGTTCGGCCAGCATGGCCCCTCCTGCATGCATGAGCGAACCCTTGGAGCAATGTTGGACTCAGCAAGGACTGGCCGAGCCCCTTATCAACCACCGAGTTCAGCTCCATGGGTTGCTTTCACATGGGGGCTGAGCTGCGCAGCTGTGGGTCTGGAGTGGTTGGGTCTGGGTCTCTACTGTAAACGTGCATATTTGGGCTTTTGTGTGGAACTACGTTTCCCATTAGTTGGTGACTACTGAGACATGTCACCGCTGGATCTTATGGCAAGGTTATTTTCTGCTGGGGAAATGCTGCCAGCTTTCAGAGAGACACCACTATTTGCCATTCTTATGGCACTGAGAGAGGCACCTCTTCTTCCCATGCTCATAAGCTCGGGTGTTGCCAGTGGATTTTAGGTAGCCCAATGGTGTGTCATGGTATCTCGCTGAAGTCTTCATTTACCTTTCCCCATCACGTAAGACACTGAGTATGATCTCTCATGCTATTTGCCCTCTGGATGGCTTCTTGGGGGAAGTGCCTGTTCACTACTTGATTTCCTGATGCTGGCTTTAGAATTCTCTGCTTACTGTGTCCTACAATGCTTTAGTGAGCCTCTACTTTTCAAATATTCTCCCAACCTATGATTTGACTCTTGATTCTCTTAAAACTTTCACAGCATTCAAACAATTTTTTAAATTAAAGTCTCTAGCATTCAGCTTTTCCTTTCATGAATCGTGTTTTTGATGCTGTATCTAAAATTTTGTTGCCAAACCCAATTTCAGCTAGGCTTTATTCTATACTTTTACATTGTTTTGCATGCTTTATGCACATCTATGATCTACTCTAAAAGTTCAATGGGCAGCATATGGATTCTCTTTTTTGGGGGGGTGTCACATCCAGCAAGGCTCAGGGGTTACTCCTGGCTCTGCACTCAGGAATTACTTGTATGCTCGGGGACATATGAGATGCCAGGGATTGAACCTGGGTCAGCTTTGTGCAAGCCAGAAGCCCTACCCTCTGGACTGTTGCTCCAGCCCCAGCTTTTGGATTCTTTGGGGAAAGAGGGGGCATTGTTTTTTGTCCAACTATCCCAGCACTGACCCTTGTCAACCTGATTCTTTCTCTTTATAATTCCCGGTGTCAAAGCTCTGTGTCCACTATTTGAGTCTAGCAATCTTTGGGTCCCCTTTAATATGTTCTTGGCTAGTCTTTTTCAAATCCGCCCACGTATGCTGATCCAGAGACTCACAGACATGGGGCAGTGCTGCTATCGGCTCTCCCTGTGCCCAGCTGCTCACGAGGCACCCGGGAGGGATGGCAGGTTCTAGCCCTGGCCCGCCACCCCAGCAGAGCCTCACAACAAACCAGACGACCCCCCACTCCATGAGGGCCACCATTTTCCACATCCGGACTTCCCTCTCGTCAGAACTCCACCTAGCAGAAGAGCCTATCATAGCCCAGCTCGCGGTTCATCAATAAATGCTGGATTTAGAGGTGACTATAAGAGTATGCCACCTGCACGGCAGAGCCTGGCAAGCCTCCTGTGTTGTATTTGATATGCCAAGTACAAGTAACAATTATAGACCTCATTCCCATGACCTGATGTAATGGTTTGGGGCTCTTTATGTTCCTGGAGCAAGCAGATGCCCTTGGGCTCTACTAGCATGAGACAGGACATATGGAGATATTACTGGTGCCCGCCGAGCAAATCGATGATGAACAGGAAGACAGTGATACAGTGACAGTGAACATGAGATCTACTGAACAAGTTGGGAAGAACCTTAATTTACCTTAATACCAAGCACTTGGCTTCTACATGAATCTTTGAAGTTCCACATTTATGGAGAGCGACTGTCCTATGTCAGGAATTTAGACAAATCACACTCACCAATTTTGCAAGCTGAACATATGACCAAAACATGTGGAAAACAAAGCTATATGATAAGTGTGTACTGTTCATTTTTACTTGAAGACCAGTGAAATCAGTTTCCAGCAGACATGCAGAGCCAGGAGTAATTTTTTTCTTTCTGGGGAGTACAATCATATTTAGTGACATTGACTTTACTATCACATTTAACAGTTGAAAATGCAGAGGGGTTTCTGAACGCATGTTTTCACTTGAATGATAACTATGGAGACAATCCCAACTCAAATCTAACACCTGACTGAGTAGAAGGTTCAAAAAACATACTCCGAGCCAACCCTGAGTTGAGTGGGACTCCACCACAGCCTGGAGCATGAGTGAACTGTGGATATGGTGGCATCGGGGGCACTGAGTCTGGCAAACAAACCACAAGGGATGCTCCTAAACTGGTGGTACAACTTCCAATGGAATTCAAAACTTATTTTTTTTTTGTAAAGACTTTTCCCCTTCCTCTCCCTCTAGCCTCCATTTTCTAAACAGACAAACATGAGAACTTAGAATGTAGCAGTCCCAAATCCAGCTGCTTCCTAAATGCAGGCCCCGAACTCGAAAGAGATCGCTGTTGTTCATGTAAGAGAAACAAAAGCCAAAAATATTGACTATGTTATGAGCTCTTTGAGGGTGCAGCAAAGAGAAAGAGCACAGTGCTGGTGCGAATGGGAGCAAATGTGAGCTGGGGGTGAAGGGACACTGATGATGCCCCTCCACGGCTACCAAGAACAGTCTTCTCCCAATCAAAGGCCTTAAAGCCGCCAGGAAAACCTGGGAAGAGAACTGGTGCCCACTCGAGCAAATCGATGAAGATTTGCTCAGAAGCCCACCCCCCAGGGAGAGCAACCAGGACCAGTGCGCTGTGTGGGGGGTCCAGGACTCAGCCTTTCCCCAAACCTGCCTCTGCCTTTCACTGGATGGGACCCACTAACCCCAAGTACTGGCTGTGGCTGATGACAAGCCATCATGGAGCCATTCTTTAACCATTTAAGATGTGTTTGAAGTAATAAAACCTGATTTGGATTCTATATGCAGTCACATCTACAGAAACTCTTAAAGGAATGTTTAAGTTGAATTTAATAGGCCACTTTTTCTTTCTCTCCCCTGAGAGAGGTTGGAGAAATTTTTATTCCTTGTGTAGCCAAAATGACAACACAGACCTCCCAACATTGCAAGAAACCACGTGAAGTCCCGTGGTGTCATGCCCAGGTCACAGACAGTGCCAGAGTGAAATCTGCACAGAGCACCCCCATCCAAATCACACAGGCAGGCCAGGGAGTAGTCTATGATTTCCCCACAAGGCCAGGACAGAGAGTGACCATAATGGGTCTGAACTAAAGCCAAACAACAAAAGCACCCCTTTCATTCTATTCTTTCCATTCATGGGTTTCAACCATTTCACACTGGGGACCTCCCAGGACAGGTCAGAGTTTGCAGTGGAGGCCATCTGGTCCAGTGTGTCCTCAGGAGATCCCAAGGAGGCCACAAGGAAAATCAACTGTGTGCATGGGGGTGGGGCATTGCACACGTCAATTTGCATGATGGTGTGAAGGAAACAAAGTCAGTAGGGGCCATGCTGGGCAAAGGCTGAGTCCCTTTCCCCCATAACCTCTCAGGCTCACACTTAAAGATGCATGCATGGTGGAGAGCTCTACCACTCATCAGTAGCTCCAAGCAGGCACCTCATTCTCTTAATTCACAAAGGAGAATGATCTCAGTTCAGGTTAGTGTGACTATTTAGGTCTTTAGAAGTGTTCACCAAAGAAATAAAAATTTTCTCATACACTCACACTCTCATGCACAGTTGAATGAAAGTGGTTAAGTGTTTCTCATCAAGGAACTTATTTGTGAACTATTCACATTGGAATGAATTGAGTTCAACCAGGACTTCCTTAGTAAGATGCAAGCTGTAATTGGTGATATTAATCCAACTTGGTAAGAGAAAAATTCAATATAGACTTCAAGATCCCTTTGAGAATTTCTAAGCAAAATTAAAACAATTCCCTGCTTGTTTTTTAAGCAACGATTTACAGGCTATGCCATAAAAATTTATTAGTGATATACAAAGATCTGACATAAGTATTACAATGTTACTAGCACTTAATTCTCAAGATCACTAAGCAATACTAGTGGAACATGCATTAACTAAATGATTATACTATGTCTGATTCCTATATACAAGCCAACATTTTTTATTTCTTTAATGGCTTCTGGGTTTTCCTGGACCACCAGAGATGACCCAGTTTTACACATAGATAGGATTCAACCACTTTCAGTGCTGAAATTATTTTATCAGAAAGAGCCAGTCCTGCACCTTCTGTTCTTGCATACCAGTGTGTTTACGTTCCTCAAAAAAGTGAGTGTGAGGGTAACATCAAAACATTCTACTATAGAAAAATTATAGCAATTTTCTAAAAGCACTGAATAAATTATTCCAGAACCATTTAATGCAGATTATTCCTCTATAGAGAATGTCTCAAATATGAGATGAATGATTCTCCAGCTGATAAGATCTACAGAAATTCCTAATGCCCATAATAGTAAAAAATAGCCCCCAGGTTCCAGCCATTTTAGTAAATAAAAAAAAAGAAAAAAGGCAGGTATAAATGAAAGAAATATCTGCAATGATAGATTCAAAGTAGAGAGAAAATTAGGTCACTAAATGGAGACATGTATAATGAATCATTTGATGTCATATGTAAAAGGGTGTTCAGTGTTTATTGAAAAATGATATTTAAATGGAAAGTTCATATACAAAGCATTAGCTTTAATCTGTGAAAAAGAAGTTATTCTGTCATAATTAACACATTTACATCGAAGAGCAGATTATAATTCACTCTGAGAATTCTAATTCATGACAATATTAGCAAATATCCTGTGCAAAGCTCTGTAACACAATGAACAAAGGCAGAGAGGGGTGACAATTCTGAAATTAATGGTCCTAACCAAGTGTCACCCACATTTGAAAACAATCACATTGAACAGAAGAAATTCATACACTTTGGGTGGGGAGAGGATTTCTGTAGATCAGTCTAAGGGTTGTTTTGGGGTTTATTTTCCCAGACAATTGAGAACACAAAGAGTTGGTTGTGGGTTTAATCAGGCAATTGCCTTGTTTGAATTTAACATACAGAGAAGTAAAGCACTGTATGCTTTTGTGTACCTGAGGAAACCCCGTGCCCACCGCTACCCCACCGTAAACCAGTACAAGACTCATGAATGGGCAATACATTTTATGGAAGGAAAATGCATTTAAGTTTTCAAGCAACTAAGTGCATTCTCACCATAATTTCACTTCATCATCTTAGATGTCAAATTCACTATAAACAGAAAATTGGAAGAATTTTAATATATGGCATCTGACTTAAAACAGAGTTTTTGTATGGTTGACCTGGAATTTTTTTTTTTTTTTTTGCTTTGGGTCACACCCAGCAATGCTCAGGGGTACTCCTGGCTCTGCAGGTTATGGGGTGCTCGGGATAGGGGGGGAGGAATTTTATTTCGCTGTGGAACTGAAGGGAATGAAAGGAAGTTTGTCTATTGAGAAACCAAGTCCCAACTGTGCTTGGGGGGTATTTGTTTTACCTCCTGGGTAATAAGGAGGCAGAACTAGAAACAGCCCTCATTTCCCTTCATTTAATAGACACAGTTGGTCAAAACTAGCTGTTAGCTCCTCCCTCTGTCCCCCTGTGCTCCCACCCAAGACCTGGTCTCACACTGACAGGACTGATGTTCATTTCCTGAGCAGGGGCTGGGTAGGAGGCAGTAGAGGAGTGAGACCTGCTGGTATGACGAGCCGTGTAATGTGGCCCTACAGGACATTATTCATAGTTGATGAACACATACCTTTTCTGGTGAAACACATACATTTCAGGAAGAAATGCATAGATCATTTACTGAAGCCCATTTATTATCGCAAAATGTGTACCTCGACTAATGAAACACATAGATCATAGAGTAAAATGATTATACTTTTATCGAGCAGATTTAACCATTCACAGATGTCTGGGGGGACATTCCTGTTTTGGTTAGCAGGCTGAAGCTGAATCTGCAAATAACTAGATGCTGTCGTGAATTAAACCTTTATTACTATATTGTCATCCTTTGATGCCACTATTTTGCACTCAGTTGCCTTTTAAAACAAAGATGGCTTGCATGACGTTGATGCTGCAGTTTCTTCTCCAATTACTTACAGACAATTAACAGGATTTGTGTCTTTTGACATCCCTAGCACGTGTTACCTGGTGCAAAACAGGAGTAACGGTGAGAAATTGAAATATGATGTTTAGGGAAGGCTGGGGGTGTTGCGGCGGGGGTGGGGGTACAATTTATTGCTTCCCTTCAAATAAAATTTAGCACCTGCATTTTGATACAATTGTAGTCTAGGACCAGCGGCACATCTGACAATCTCCCCCATCTGCAGTAACAAATGCCATGAAAAGCCAGAAATAGGATGTGAGTCAGGGCCCTGCCCCCCGGGGTCAGCAATGAACTATCAATTCCCACTGTGTAAATTCAGTTAGCTCTGGCTCTCCGCTGCCCTGGGGAACAGAGCGGGTCAAACACTTTGTTTACGACGGAGGAGTCCCTTGGTACAGCAGATCTGACCATAACCCTAACTCACAGGCGCTGGGAATGGATGTGAATTCCTGCCCTGGCCTCAGGAAGGCAGTGATTCACAGCAGGATCTGTGCATTGCAGAGAGGCTTCTCTGGGTCAATCTGATTTGTCTTGCTATCTGCGTGGTGTGTCTAAGTCTAAGTGGTCTAAGCTAGGCATCTCTGAAAGTCTTTACCAGACCCAGTGGCATTTGCTTCTTCAGGCAGATGGTGGTCGGGCCCAGGTGCTATGGTGAAACCCAAGGCTTTACACCTTTGGCCTGTGCTCTGCCACGTGAGCCATCTCCCAGCGCCTCCACATCAAGCAATTCTCTTCTGTTTTGCTTCTTTCTTCCTATGCACAAAAGTGTGGACAAGGGGACAAAGAAGGAGGGAAGCAAAGACCGATAAAAAAATGGTTCCCAATGGCAAGTAAGCCCTCCCACATGCATAATACAAAATTAATGTTTGTGTTCCTCCATGGAAATCAACCAATCAATCCACATCCCAATGGCCTGTTACGGTCAGAGAGAATCTTCCCTCCACCTCATCTCTCTCTTTCTAAGGTCTTCTTGAGGTTTAAGACATTCTTCATTTTTAGAATGAATCACTGTCCTGATATTTGCAGCTAATTTCAGATCTGGCTTCCTTTCTGATTTAACTTGAAAACCTGGTTATGGATGGTTCTTGTATCTCAAAGGTCAGCTTTACCTAATGTACTTTTATCACAAGCTAAGCTGGGTTCTTGGACTATCTGCTTATTCTCCTTCCCTCTGTGCCAGCATCATTCTGTGGGTAAAGCAGAGTAGGAGACAAAACTACCCAGTGGAATATTCCACACTGCACGTGGGCTTTCCACTGAGTTACTCCACTCTCCTTAAGTTATAGGGGATCATTTCATTATTCAGTGGACCCTCCAGTGACCCTGGGATTTCACTATATAATTTATGTTTCCTGATACAACTCAACAGTGTAATCTTATGATTTATGTGCTTCATTTATAATTTGATCATCTCGGTATAATGCATGTTTTTCTCCATGATTTATGTGCTTTATCCCATAATATATGTGTTTCGCTGTGTGATATATGTATTCATCAGCCCTGTGTTATGGTCCTGGTGGCACATTCCTAGAACAAGAGGTAGAACCCCAGCCTGAGGGTGAGTCCTGAGGTTAATTGCAATCAATTCACCTTCCACACAATTACACTTGTGTCTGCAGGAGGGTGTGAAGTGAGTGTGCTTAGCCCCGGGCAGCAGAGAGGCAAGTGGACCCCCTCACCCTTAACCACTTTTCCTTTCCCCAAGGTCTGAAAAAAAACATGCCAGTTCTGGCATGGATTTGAGGTTCTGATTCTGGCTTTTCTGGAAAGGAAATTTCAGGTGTCATTGATGAGATTTCCATGCTCCTGAGATCACCTAGCTTCAGCTCTCGATAAACACCCAGAAAAACTTCCATTTTAAGAAGTCAGATTTTTCCAATAATTTTTTAGGACTCTTACGAAGCTGTTCACAGAAAATGGCCCCATGCAATCTCTTTTGAAGAGCCTGACTTAAACTGCATCGCACAACACCCAACCTTGAGTCCAGGCTGTACCTGCACCCTCACCTCCTGAAGCTTCTTCAGACACACCCTGCTTTTACACTCAATGAGGAGGGGCAGCGTTCTCTTCATTTCAGGAGGGCAAAGGCAGATGCCCAAGGCCTGTAGACACAAGACATCAAGTTTCCATCCTGTGGTGAGGAGCACATGGTCATTATGGGTAGCTCTGTGGCTGAGAACATGCAGGTGCCACAAAACCATGGCAAGCCTGAGAGGGGGAACAGAAGAAGGAAGGGGGACACTTTCAGAAGGTCCATTAGGAGAGTCTCGCTAGGAATAAGAGCTGTGGACAGACTGGAAGGGGGTGAGGAAGGAGACCTACAAAGGGGACATGCACACAACCAGAGCAGGGGGCAGAAGTCCTGCCATGACCCTGGGGGCCCCAGAGTGTAAGCCCAGTTACTGCAGGGGGAGACCAGTTTTGAGCTCCAGCAGCACCCAGGCCACACAGAGAGCTTGGAGTTCCTGGAAAGGGGCACATTTACCATAAGACAGAAGAAGGGACAGTCAAGATGAAGAGGAACAATTTGTTTTCATCTCATCTACCCCTCGCTGCCGCATTGGGAGGAAGTCTTGGGGGACCATACAGACCTATCCAGAGGTGAGGCACAAGTCATGTGGCATGGGGACAGAAGGGGCGCCTATAGAGTGGGGGGGTCAGGATCTGGTGCAGATTCAAGGGAAGCTGACAGAACTTTGAAAGATTGAAAGAGATCATGAAGGAAGGGGAGAACTCAGCTTATCTGCATGTAAACTAAAGATGATTTGAGAAAAAATAAGAAGAAAATATACACACATGTACACGTATATAAAACCAGCTGGTTAACCATGTGGAGAAGTGGTACAGATACTAGTGACTTATGAACCAAATCTTTGGGTTCATTTTTCCCTGATATATATGCAGACCACCTGAAGGCATTAGCACATCTTGTTTCATCAAAGTGCTTTCCCTTTCAAAGATTTTTTTTAAATATAATTTTAATTTCAATAATACAAAAATAAAGACTGGGTAAAGTTAAAGATGTCTGCAGTTACTGAGATAATTTTCCTTGCGATTGAAGTAATTCTACCCATATTTTATGTTTATCAACATGTACCTCAAGGAGCAATAAATTCCAACATGAAGAAAGTTATATTCAATCCCTAATGACAGAGCAATAAGCTAAAAGTCATAAAAATAATTATGATAATTCTTTGAACTAAAGGTAGAAATTTAGTTGAATCTAAATGTTAGGCCTTTTCCACTCTGGAGAAGTCTGTGTGTTCTCTTAAACATGGATCTCTTAACTTTTTAATCCCTCACATCTCTCTAGATTTCTTTCAATAAATATTGTGCCTCACACAAGGAAGGAAGAAGGAAGGAAGGAAGGAAGGAAGGAAGGAAGGGAGGGAGGGAGGGAGGGAGGGAGGGAGGGAGGAGGGAGGGAGGGAGGGAGGAAGGAAGGAAGGAAGGAAGGAAGGAAGGAAGGAAGGAAGGAAGGAAGGAAGGAAGGAAGGAAGGAAGGAAGGAAGGAAGGAAGGAAGGAAGGAAGGAAGGAAGGAAGGAAGGAAGGAAGGAAGGAAGGAAGGAAGGAAGGAAGGAAGGAAGGAAGGAAGGAAGGAAGGAAGGAAGGAAGGAAGGAAACCTTTGCTACCAGAGAGATAGTATAGAAATAGTATAGGGCAGACCCTGGTTCCATCTCAGGCATCAGACATGGCTTCCTGAGCCCCATCAGGAGTGATCCCTGAGAGCAGAGCCAGAAGTAAGCCCTGAGAACAGCAGGGTGTGACCTATAAATACAAAGAACTGAAAATGAATTTTTAAATTTCAATATATTTATAAGAATCCTTCCTAAAGAATAGTTAGCATTAATTGACTAAGAAAAAGACCCAAAAATAGTACTTAACTTCTTAAAGTTATCAAAATCCAATATATTTTTCAAGCCTATCATAAATTCACTGACATCACTGTTGCATTCTCAGCCCTAAAATATATATACAAATGGAGTATTTCCTAAGTTATAAAAAATTTAAATATATAAATATTTCAAACAAAAATGAAACCTTGTCTTCATAAAATCAAACCATCATCACTTTGCTCTCTATGAGGCTTAAGGAGGATAAATATCATGGCTGGTGTTCCACTAAATTTAAAATGGGGGCCAAAGCAACAGCACAGAGGGTAGGGCATTTGCCTTGCATGTGGCCAACCCTGGTTCGATCCCTGGCATCCCATATGGTCCCCTGAGCACCGCCAGGAGTAATTCCTGACAGCAGAGCCAGGAGTAACTCCCTTAGCATTGCTGGGTGTGCCCAAAAAGCAAAATAAATAATAATAATAATAATAATAATAATAATAAATAGAATAGAACATGTTCATCACTTCATTAGAAAGTATTCTTTCAAAGACAGGTTGATTGATCATGGCTTTTAGAGGTATCCTTTGAAATATTGGTTCTGTGAATTCAAAAAATTCAATTTCCACATGTCTCTAATTAAAAGTACAGATTAAATTATTGAAGTTGTGTATTTTGAAAGTAAATTCTTTTTTATGGAAATGACAATTTTCTTTTTTTTAAATATTTTATTATACCACCAGTGAGACATACAATTATAAAGGTGTTCATAATTGGTTCTTGATAATACAGTGTTTCAGCACCCATCCCTCCAACAGTGCCCCATTTCTACCACCAATGTACCCTACCCCTCCTGCCCACCCCCAGGCTACCTCAATAGCAGGTGCCCCCTTTTCCTCTCTTTCTCTCTCTGACTTTCTGTCTCTCTCGTCTCTGCATCTCTCTTCCTCTTCTTTTACACATTGTGGCTAGCCCTGCAGATATTTAGAGTTTATCACTTAAGTCTCTTTGTGTATATTCAATGGTGAGTTTTAGTCTGCCATTACCATTTCCCCACACTTAGTAAAACACTGGTATCTATTTATATCCTATTAATGAATTCAGTCATTCTATATCTGTCCTTTTCCTTCTGACTAATTTCACCTAGCTTGATAGTCTCCATGTCCATCCATTTGCAAGTAAATTTCATAATTTCGTCTTTTCTGACAGCTGCATAGTATTCCATAGTGTAGATGAACCAGAGTTTCTTTAGCCAGTCCTCTGTTCTCGGGCATTTAGGTTGTTTCCAGATTCTAGCTATAGTGAATAGCGCAGAGATGAATAAAGAAGTACAGATAGTGTTTCTGCTATGTGTTTTCCGGTCTTTCGGGTATATTCCCAGGAGTGCTATTGCTGGATCAAATGGGAGCTCAATATCTAGTTTTCAGAGGAATACCCATATTGTTTTCCAAAAGGGCTGGACCAGTCGGCACTCACACCAACAGTGGATGAGAGTCCCTTTTTTCCCCACATCCACGCCAGCACTGGTTGTTCTTGCTGTTTTGGATGTGTGCCAATCTCTGTGGTGTGAGATGGTACCTCATGGTTGTTTTGATTTGCATCTCCCTGATGATTAAAGATGAAGAGCACTCTTTGAAAGTAAATTCTACTGTTAATGTTTAAATACTATTTGAATCCAAGGTAAGCTATTAAAGAATGCTCATCAGTTTAAAAAAGTATTAATGTTATTATCACTGTTATCACTGTCTTCCCGTTCATCTTCGATTTGCTCGAGCGGGCACCAGTAACATCTCCATATGACCTGTCTCATGCAAGTAAAGCCCAAGGGCACCTGCTTGCTCCAGGAACATAAAGAGCCTCAAACCATTCCATCAGGTCATGGGAATGAGGTCTATAATTGTTACTGGTATCTGGCATATCACATACGACACGGGTAGCTTGCCAGGCTCTGCCGTGTGGGTAGCATACTCTCGTAGTCATCTCAAAGTCCAGCATTTATTGATGAACCTCACGGCCGCAAGTGGCCGCGCGAGCCAGGCTGTGATAGGCTGGTCTGCTGGGAGGAGTTCTGACGAGGAGGAAGTCCGGATGTGGAAAACAGAGGTCCTCATGGAGTGGGGGGTCGTCTGGCTTGTTGTGAGGCTCTGCTGGGCCGGATTAAAAAAGACTGCAGCAGGGTGGATCTCGATGAGCCAGGCATGTGACATGGATCACAGCACAGTAAAAGGGTGAGTTTTAAGAAGAGAGGATATATAGGCAGGAGTGATAGTACAGTGGGTCGGGCATTTACCTTGCATGTGGCCAACCCAGATTTGATCCCTGGAATCTCCCTGGAATCTCATATAGTCCCCTTAGCTTGCTAGGAGTAATTCGTATACATATATATGTGATTTTTGGGGTCACACCCGGCAGTGCTCAGGGGTTACTCCTGGCTCTGCACTCAGGAATCACACCTGGCGGTGCTCAGGGGACCATATGTGATGCTGGAGATCAAACCTGGGTCAGGGACGAGCGATAGCCCAGCGAATAGGGCGTTTGCCTTGCATGCAGCCGGCCCTTGCTGGCCGGGTTCGATCCCCAGCATCCCATATGGTCCCCAAGGACCGCCAGGAGTAGTTCCTGAGTGCAGAGCCAGGAGAAACCCCTGAGCATTGCTGGGTGTGACCCAAAAGAAAAAAAACTTGGGTCGGCCACATGCGAGGCAAGTGCCCTATGCACTATCTCTCCGCCCCTAAGAATAATTCTTGAGCATGGAGCCAGAAGTAACCCCTGAAATCACTGTTGTGACCCCAAATAAAAATAAATAAAAATAAAAATAGGAGATTATTTTTTATTTAAATGTTATTATATTAACTAGTATATTCAAAGTGAAATAGCAGCCAATAGGTTAAAAATAAGTGTATTGTTTATTTATGTTTGCTATTATTGTCCAATGTAATAAAAGTATGCTCTAATATAATTTGAAAAGATAGTTATGGAACTTTGGTACCTGTAAAACCATTAGAATTAAGGTGTTGTAGATTCTGCCTTTTTGTTGGATTTGATGCATCATTTCTGGGGTCCAGGACCTGTGTTGGCAGCTTTAAGTGACCTAAAGCACTTCATTAACTTCTTCACTTATTTACTTGTAAAACAAACAAAACAAAAACAAAAAATAAATATGTAGTCTACAGAACAAAGAGTGATTTAATAGGACATTCCTGTGCTCCTTCATGGAGGAAGATGAATTAGTAAAACTCAAAAAAAAAGGTCAAGACATCCATGTTTCCATTCAACAAATATAATTTAAGTGCTTATTGTGTACTAATTGCTCCAAGGGTTTGCTCACACGTGCAGGGAAGGGCCAGGCTGGCTGAACTTGGAGTGGAGATTTGGACTCCTCTGCCTTTTCTTCCACCTCCATGCCAGCTACCCGGAAGAGAGACCCATGCCAGACCCACAGCTCCATCAGCAACCCCGGAAGGGATCCAGACCCATCCACTACAGACCCACAGCTGTGCTGCCTGGCTCCCACATGGAAGCAACCCATGGAGCTGACCTCCTGGTAAGGGGCTCGACCAGTTCCTGGCCAAGTCCAACATTACTCAAGGGTTCGCTCACACATGCAGGAGAGGGACCACGCTGGCCAGACTTGGAGAGGAGATTTGGGCTCCTCTGCTCTTTCCTCCACCTCCATGCAAGCTACCCCAGAAGAGAGATGCACGCCAAACCCACAGCCCCGTCAGCGGCGTGGCTGCTCCGTGGCCACATGGCATTCTTAGATAGTACTGATTTTACAATCAGGTCCTTCCCAGGATCTTTCACATTCATACACTGTATACTGTTCTAGGCAGGTTCTAACTGATTCCCGTCATCCCAGTAAGCCTAGCAAGAAGCCAGAGCAACCCAGACATCATGAGTCAGTCATTCTCAACATTCAGACTCCATAGTTCCTCAGAGCTCCACCCAAGAGAAAACCTGATCTTTCTGCTTTAAGTTTCATCAGTAAATGCTCAAGATGAGAGCCTTCTACTGAGAGTATACCACCTACACGGCAGAGTCTGGCAAGCTACCCATGTTTTATTTGATATGCTAAAAACTAGTAACAATTATGGACTTCAATTCCATGACCTGAAGAATGGTTTGAGGCTCTTCTGTCCCTGGAACAAGCAGATGCCCTTGGGCTACACTTGCTTGTGACAGGATGTATGGAGATGTTACTGGTGCCTGCTCTAGCAAATTGATGAACAACGGGAAGACAGTGATACAGTGATACAGTGATACTGTGTACTAATTACCGGGTTAATTTTCCAAGGGGCTCCCCAAACAGTCCAATGTTCCCAGTCATGAATAAAATTCACTTACCGTGGTATTCAGTAATTTGGTTGTTGGTACTGTACAAGCTGTGTCAGCTGAACCAATCAGGTTCTAAGAGTTCCGCACAGTGTCATTGGCAAGGTCCTAAGCAGGATGCCCCTGGCGGGGGCAGTGAGCCTCTTAAGTAATGTCCCCATGGCAAGGGTAACAGGGCACCTAGGCAGTCTGCCCATGGTGAGGGTAGCGCGGCCCATAAGCAGTATGGCTGTGACGAGGGTCCTGTGGCATGGACCATGAACAAAACCCGAGACCTCTGGGCCGGATAACCAAGTAACCCAAGCAGGGCCTTCAAGCCCACCGAGTGAAGAGTGGACCGGAAGCCTGGGTGCGGGAACACTCCAGCTGCAGGTGACCTGGATTAGTACCGATCCGCGCATGGTCTGCGCGCTTGCGTGATGGCACCTGCGTGTTGGGAGTGTGCCGCACCTGTTATCCTTTCAGCATTGTTTGTGACAGGTACTCCTAGTGCCCAGCACCAGCTTAGAAGTGCTGTGCACACTTTTGTCTCCCTAGACTCTGCAGAGACGGGCTTCACATGGCCTTCCGCCACTGGCAAATGGGCTGCACATGTGCCCTGGAGCACCCTGCTTCAACAAAGGACCGTCTCTCTGCTCTTGAACACAAGAGGTACCTGGACTGGAGACCCCTCGGCTGAGTCTGGTGCCTCACGTGTGCTGCTAAGCGCCACGCCTGCCACGCACCTGCCACAGAAGGCAGTGGGCGCAAATCTGCGCAACCGGGTGAGAGGCCTGCAGGGAGAAGCCTCACCTGGTGTGCGCAGAACAGGAGGCTGAAACCCCAGCAGAGACCCTCCGATGCTGGGGCTCCTGGAGACTCCCTGAAAGCCCCTTCTGCAACAGCCACAGCAGCCACGGCAGCCCGTGGGAGCCTTGCATGTGGCTTCCATGTCTTTATGACGCCATACCTCACAACCCTAGCTCACACCCGGCTCCCTCCATCACTCAGAACACCTGATTCTCCTCTCTGTTGGTCTTTCTCTGCCCTCTGGCTGGGTTCATCCCCATTCAGGACCTTCTCTGACCATCAGATTGAATATAAATTTTTCCAGACTTTTGTGATGTTATCTTGCTTAATTACCTCCAAATGCTTTGGCATACTCTGAAACATCATATTTTTTCAAGTTGACTTTAAAAAAAATTTATCTCCCATGTCACTGATATATATATATATATATATATATATATATATATATATATATATATATCTTTTTGGGTCACATCCAGCGATGCTCTTGGCTCTATACTCAGGAATTACTCAGCAGAATGCAAGGTAAACGCCCTACCCACTGTACTATCACTCCGGCACCACTGATAGAATATTAACATGGTGAGGGCAGGCACTTTTCCTGCTGTTCATTTTGACTTGAAATGTGTTAGCATCTAAACCCTGACACTGACCACATAGCACTGTGGTAGTTCTGTGCGTGAAGGAATGGGTGAATTATTCAAAGAATTAGACAGGCTCAGTGTTTCTGTTTAATTGGCAATAGAATTCTCTCTAACTTATCAGGGACAACTAAAGACTAGAATAAAATAGATGGCTTAGGAACTGTTCTCATTTTTAGGGAATGGATATAACATGTAACACACACAACTTTGAGATCAAACAAACCCCTTGAATTTTGGCACCTTTAATCACAAACTTCATGAAGCTAGATCACTTCACTTGATCACTTGAATCCCGTTATTCATTTTGCTCGAGCGGGCGCCAGTAACATTTCCATTGGACCCTATCACGCGCCAATATAGCCCAATGGCATCTGGTTGATTCAAGAATATGAAGAGCCTCAAACAGTTCCTTCAGGGTCTTGACAAGGAAGTCTGACCATCTTGTAGGTGGGCGGCCACGTGATCTTTTAACATCCCGTGAGATTCAGTCGGTAACGGCTCTAGTCCAGCGGTTGTCTCCAAATCGCCTTACATGTCCAGCCCATCTGATTTTCGATGCCTTGGCAAACAAGACAGCGTCCCTGATTCTGGAATAGAGACAGAGGTCAGAACTCCGGATCCTTCTCTCACTTGAGTGAGGCGTGATATTCCAAGCATAGCTCTTCCGATTCCTCTCTGGGAGACCCAAATAGCATTCTCATCCTGCTTTTTGTAGGGCTCAGGTCTCTGAGGCATATGTTAATGCAGGGAGAATGGTGGAGTCAAAGAGATGTGCCCGGAGCCAGAGGTTCTTTGTCCTTTTAGCTATTTCTTCGATGCCTCTGAAGGCATTCCATGCCGCTCTCTCCCTCCTGCGCAGCTCAAGTTTTAGGTCGTTCATCATGTTGATTTCTCAACCTAGGTACACATAACTGCTGCATTCAGAGATGCTTGTTCCATTGAGAGTGAATGGGGCCTCAGGAACTAGTTCACTTTTCATGAACATAGTTTTCTTCAGATTCAGCTGTAGACCTATCTTTCCACATTCTCCGTCGAAGTCAGCCAGCATTTGTGCCGCTTGGCTAATGTTTGGTGTTATTAGAGCGATGTCATCAGGGAAGCAGAGGTGGTGTAGTTGCCAACCATCTATCTTCACTCCCATTCCTTCCCATTCTAATTGTCACATGATGTTCTCGAGGGTGGCACTGAAGAGTTTTGGTGAAACGGTATCACCCTGTCGAACCCCTCTTTTGACATCAATGATCACTTCTTTGTAGAATGGTGAGATCCTGGTGGTGAATCCGTAATACAGCTCATGAAGGATCTTGATGTATTGGTTTAAACACCCTGTTTGGCTAGGGCTTCGATGACTGCTTCAGTCTCCACAGAATCAAAGGCTTTCTTTTAAATCAATGAGCGTGAGACAGAGCGGCATCTTGAACTCCCTACAAACCTCAATGAGCTTGGTTACTGTGTGGATATGGTCGATTGTGCTGAATCCTTTCTGGAAGCCAGCTTGCTCGCATGGTTGTCCTTCATCTAGTTTTATGCTAATCCTGTTCAGGATGACTCGTGTAAACAGCTTGTAGATGACAGACAACAGGCAGATGGGGCGGTAGTTGCTGATGTCGTGAATGTCTCCCTTCTTGAACAGTAGAACTGTCCTGCTGGTTTTCCATTGGGAGGGTACCTTGCATTCGGACAGGTAGCATGTGAAGAGCCGAGCTAGTGTATTGATGAGTACTGATGGCAGATTCTTCAGGTGTTCGGGTCTGACTTTGTCTGGGCCTGGTGCTGTTCCCTTCTTTACCGACAAGATGGCATATCGGATTTCAGAAGGGAGAATGTTGGGAATGACATATTCATCCTGTGGAATTTGGTATGTGGGCAGGTGGATATCAAAGAGATTTGAGTAGAAGTCCTGGATAATCTTCTCCATTGCCTTTCTGAAAGATGTGATAGATTCATCAGGGCATTGGAGGGCAGTCATCTTGGTCTTATAGTTGGCGAAGGACAGGCGGGCAGTGCGAATGCTTTTCCCGGCTTCTGCTGCATCTTCCAGTTTTCTGCTCTTCTGTCTTTGAGGTCTTCTTTTATCACTTCTCTGCACCATTTAGCAAGCATGGACGTTAGCATTTGGTCTCCTGAGTCTTGCGCCTTGCCACGTTGGCGAATGAGCTCCAGAGTTTCTGAAGACAGGCGTCCTTTTGTGTCTTTCTCTCTCTCGGCATTCTTCGCACAATCATGGAGGTGCTGAACCAGTCGGTTGTATTCTTCATCGATGTCGTCAATGGTGGTATCTTCCCATGTTGCTGCAATGGTGCCAAAGAGTTCCCAGTTGGTGGTCATTCTGGGAGTTCTCTTCTTAAACTTTGCAGCCTTTTCTCCCCGTTGTGGGAAGTAGAATTTTGCACAAAGGAGACAGTGGTCCGATCTTGTTTGGAATTTGGGGACGACAGCAACATAGGTCAGACACAACCGTCAATTGAAGATGATGTGGTCATTTTCATTGTGGAACTGTCCACCAGGAGATTCCCATGTCCAACGTTTTGCTTTAGCCTTCTGGAACTGTGAGTTCCCATGAATGGTCTTGGTGGACATGAAGCTAGATCACGTTATCAAATCTAATTATGCCAGTTTCCTCTAATTTAAAATTAGAATGACACAAAGCAATCTTTTATATGTTTCTGCAAGCTTTAGTACAGAAGGCCTTCATAGCATGAAAGTTAAAAAATCCCCCTTTGACTTGAAACAATTTGTATTTCATTGCATACCAACATTGATCTACACCTTGATCATTCACTTGTATGTTCACAATTCAAAATTTTTTATTAAGATAGAATATAATAGTGTCCTGCCCTATTGATCACTTTTTGGTTAAGATAACTAGGTATAAAACATTTTGCTGCACTATCAGCTGACATGTCTGAAAATAGAAAAATAAGAAATGAAGTCTTTTATCGCAAATCATAAAAAATTAGAACTGAACCAGACTGTAACTTTATGGATGATGTTAGAATGAGAAGAAATAATATCAATATTTAATACTTATCTGATAAATAGGTAGAACTTGATAAACATTTTATACAGGCTAAACTGTTTTTTCTTATTAAAATATTCAACATATTCCTATGTAATACAATCATACATAGCAATATCACTTGTATCACTTGTCTTCCCATTGTTCATCGATTTGCTCGAGCGGGAACCAGTAATGTCTCCATTTATTGGGAATGAGGTACATCAATGTACAATTATAAAAATACGGAAGGAGAGGCCAGAGCGATAGCCCAGCAGGTAGGCGTTTGCCTTGCATGCGGCCAGCCCATGCCGGCCTGGGTTCGATCCCTGGCATCCCATATGGTCCCCGAGCACCGCCAGGAGTAATTCCTGAGTGCAGAGCCAGGAGAAACCCCTGAGCATTGCCGGGTGTGACCCAAAAAGCAAAAAAATAAAAATAAAAAAATAAGTAAAAATAAAAATACGGAAGGCACACACAATAAATAATGTCATGCTTTACATTTTGTATCTTCTGTCAGCCCAGTGACGGTATTTTGGTGACAGAAAGATAAATAGGTACAAAGTTTGGATATAGTATTAGCTATCCCACCAATGTAAAGCTACACATTGTGATACTATTCATCTATTTTAATAAAAAGATACATAAAATGAAAATTCTTCAGAAAGCTTAGAAATTATTTTTTCTAAAGTCAGCCTGCAGAGTTGGAGGTTATTTATGACTTATTTCTAGTTTGTGCTGCCAAGTGTTTGCATTCTTTTCCAATCCCATGAACGCCTCATTAGTGGGATGTTTTCTTAGTCTCAAGAAAGAATTTGAAAGTTCTCAGTACTCCTTTTTTTCCCTCTGAGCTCAAAAGCCACCCTTCCTTTCCATCATCACCACACCCAGAGCAGGGGATGAGAGAGGAAAATCACGCAACAGTTCTTGGTTAATTTTCCTCAAGCTGGAATCCTAGGTGGATTGCAGGTTAAGGAAATCTCAAGGCTACTGAACATGAAATGTATTGATTGATGGATAGTTTTTGCCAGATCCTTTTTATAATAAAGGGCTGCAGGAAACTACTCCCTCTTTCATTGCAAACCACAACAATACGGCGCAAGGCATATAGGGTTGTACCTGGAAACCTCATCAAAGTAAAAGACACAGGTGAGAGATTTGAGACCCCAAGGTCACTCAATTCCCAAAGCCTGAGTAGTTAGTCTGGGGCTTTCTTTGCTAGAAAGATAGTCGTTACCTGGTATTTCTGTAGTTATTTCCAAGCAGGAGCTGTTTCAAGTTAAGATTTCCAAGTGGAGGAGGGCATAGCTCAGGGAGGACTTCGGCTTCCTCTGGTGCGCCACAGTGAAGGGGGTGAGGGAGGGTCAAAACTGTGGCAATGTGGCCGACCTCAGGGCTCTGCAAGGCTGCTTCTTCTCAGGGAGGATGACCTCCACTCTGGGACAGACCTTCATCTTCAGCTCAAATCCCCCAACCACACAGAGATATTCTTAAAGAGAAGAAAAGCCACCTTAGGACTGTACATCCCACAGGGTGCAGCTTTCCAACTGTCCTGGCACCTCCTTGGAGCTTAATCGGGGTCCAATTTTTCTTTCATTGATCAGTTAGTACTCTTCCTTTTTTTGGGGGGGGGTGGGGGGTGGGGTCTTTATCTGATTAGAAGCAAGCCAATGTGGAAAGAAGTTTGCTGAAGCAACCAGAAAGGGGAGGAAAATATTTAAAAGGCCCAAGCAAACAAACTGTTAAAGTGTGAGCAGCGATCCACAGCCGCGCTCTCTTTACACGAGGCTTGGGAGGCATTTTCCTGAACTGTCGGTGAAAGAGCTATGTAAAGCTGGGGGATTGAGGGAGTTGAAGTGAGAAGGCACGAAATTGTAATGCTTCCCAGAGTGGCCAAGCTCGGCTCAGTCCCCCAGGGCGCCGCCCCGCCCCTCCTCTAATGAGAACACATTAAGCCTTTCTCAATGCCCGTGTGCTCTTACACTGCAGAATCCTTGCATTGCAATGCACAATGCAGTCTGAGGATTTCTGCCCTTATAAAGAGAGAGAAAATGCTTTCGAGACAGCTCATCCAGCCCCTCCCCAGCGCTCAGCAGGGATTTAAGTGTGTCTACTTCTACTGAAAGTAAATGCATGTTTTTGCCCCCAACTAAAAGGGACTTTTTCCATGTTTCCTGCTCACAAAGACATCTGTATATTCTCTTCACATCTTACCCCTGCACTGGGACATTGTCAGACTTGGGCACTGTAGACCACACGCCTCATTTATGCTTTTTGGTTTATACCTTCACTTTTTATTTCCTCACACAGTGACCATTATTTTCAAGCTCTTTACAGAGCTAAAGGAAATATTAATACCCAACAAGCAAGTCTGGATGCTCCCTTTAAGGAATAATCCCATCACTTTGTTTCTGTTTTATTTTGATGCTCTCCTAACTATGTAGGGGTCAAGCATTTATGTATGTATGTGTAAATACATCACGTTATAATTCTTATTTTTAACCATCTGAAAAAACCCACCATCTATCTTTTTTAAAAAAATTGGGAATATTTCACATAAACCATTGCAATCAGGGTATCTGTTCCTCTAGAATTACCAAAATGCTGTAGCATATTTGATGAACGAAAATTCTGATTCTTCACCCCATGGGATCATGCTTTCTCACCCAAGAACAGCAGCCGAGTCACCTAGCACTGCGGATAATGGCCAGGAGGGCAAGGCCCTGGAGTGAACAGAGGTTGAAAGGCAGGTGGGAGACCCTGTGCTCTGTCACCTGACCCAACACTTCTTGGTCCAGGCATCACTAGAGTGGCCCCGTGGAGAAAAAAAAGAAAACAAGAGTACCAGTCCATGGATGCCAGAAGGAAACCTAAGCACCACTGCCGCCTCTATTGACTGCTCTCTTGCCCGCTAGGCTTTGCTCACAGTTGCACTCAAACGCACCCCAATGAAGGCTGGAGACTGATCGAGACTTGCTGATGCCACCAAGGGAGGCAGGAGGGGCTGGCGTTTTCATGCTTCTCAGGTGTTCTCTTGCTGCCCTTGGAAATATAACAGGTAATATCCCATGCCAACAATTTATCTGCCAAACAAGCCCAGAGCTGTGCACGGAGGAAGCAAGGTGGAGACTCAACTATGAAACTTTCCCCAGAACATGCCAGGGGCCAGCCAGGTGAGTGCAGGTGGGTTCTAGGACAGAGAGAGGCAACATGACAAAGTTGAGCCCTGTTCTTCACTGGCCCTGGGATGGGGGCTGCCGTGAAATCCAGGAGCAGGGCTCTCAGTCCTTGTATTCTCTGGCCATGGGCTCATTTATTCCTGGGAGGGAGCTTTGCCCTGTCACTGCAGAGAGGGACATGCCATGGTGGCCTTGCTGGTCATGGAAGTGAGGGAAATGCAGAACTCACACTGGCGTCTGGCCGGCCAACTGCAGCATCCGCAACTCCTGGGGCCTGCTTGGATTTCTTGCTGACTTTGCAGTTGCATTTTTTGGTCTCTGTCGCCCAGGTATAGGCTCTATCTAATATCATTTATTCAAGTCAGCTCAGATTTATTGGCGACTATCTCCGCTCAAGGCAATGAGGAAATGTGCTGACAGAGGGAAGGCTGTGAGACTGCACTCAGGGGTCGGGCAGGGCACAACAGTAAGACACAGCAAAGGTGTCCATGCAGGTGGTCACAGTGGTCAAGATGGCCCCTCCTCCTCTCAAGCCAGAGGGCACATCGTCCCTCATCCGAAGAGCCCTGGCCTGCTAGGATAGCATTAAGGGCATCATGTTGGGGATATTCCTTCCATTGAAGCTCAGCCAGTCTTGGGGCTGGATACAACTTGAGCTTTGCTTCAATGGGTCATTATGAAAGAAGGCAGAAACCCCCTTTCCCAACCAGGGCAGGCCTACTCATGGAAAGTTACCAATTTAGGGCGTGAGTGTCCTTTTCATCTTGAAGTAACCTTTTTGTTATCTACAAAAGGCCCAGAACAAATTCCTATTAGAGGTTATGAGACCCCGCCCAGAATCTACTATCTGGCCTGAATTGCCTGAATTGCATTCCTGCGCGTACGCATAGCCGTTGCTGACCCATGATCCCACATGTGTATCTAGCCGCACCAAATATAGAAAGAAGTATTAAGAATGATCTGATTGGTGGGAAATGGTTACTTGGTACAAAGTGATTGGCTGCTTGCGCGCAGACCTTGATATGATATTTTAAATCTATTGGATGTTTATATGCGGGCTTTTCTGTAGCGGCGGGAACTATCTCTTAAAAGATCCTCCCTGGAAGGGCTCAGGGCTCTTAGCCACTGACCGCTTGGGTCATGCTATGGGACTGAGTATACTCGCTTATTAATAAAACCCTTGCTTTTTGCATAGGACCCAGTCTCTCAGAGTTTTCCTTGGTAGGTGCGGCATTCTGAGGCTCCCAGTCAGTCACCCCATAGGGTGGCCAACTCTTTCAATTACAGGCCCTGTTATCAGGACTTGCCAAACATGGAACTCATTGGGTTGTGATTTTCAGTGACTCCTAGGGGGGCAGGAATGTGGCTCAGTGGCAGAGCTGCTTGCTTTGCATGTTGTGCTTGATCCCAGAGAGAGAGAGAGAGAGAGAGAGAGAGAGAGAGAGAGAGAGAGAGAGAGAGAGAGAATGCTCCTTCTCCACCAGAAGGAACCTGAGACACCCACAGCGTCCATCCCATGGTCCCAGCCAGCTGGCCCCATAGACCTCCTTCCCACTCAGAGTTCACTATCTTCTCTTGCAGTCAGAGCATGTGACTGGCACCAGCAGGGCTGACCCTCTTCCCTGAGCTGCTAGGAAAAATCACAGAGCGTTATGATTTCTTCAAAGAACCAGCAACTCAGCCATCACTGAAAGGGGCATGGAAGGCCATTGTCCAGGTTCCTCATGGCCGTGCCATTAGGTGATGGAGACAAGGACATCAAAAGCAGAGACAATGGTCTGCCAAGATTTCAAAAACTGTTTCCCTCTTTCTGCGTCTTTCATTGGATCCTGTAAGCTTGGAGGTGCTAGAAAACAGAACTGAAGCTGAGGCCCGTCTCTGGGGACAGCCTGGAAAACTCATCTGAATGCTCCAAGTATTTCAATTTGATATTCTGACAGGCAAATTCCAGGTCTTCATCGGATACTTTAATTAGTCCTTATTGGTAAAACAAATCTTTATTATTAATAAAAACAGCACTTATATGCACTTTTCCTTGTAATTATTGTTACATTTTCAAAAGATAAGTCTGGATTTCGTATCCCTATACTGTCCCTTCCCCTCTCCCCTCTTCTCTCTCCCCTAGTCTTCATGCTTGTTTGGATGCCAGAGAAAATAAGTCAGATTCAAAAGGCACTTCACAGATGTAGCTATTTTTTTCCACTGATTATTAGTAATCATGGGGAACTTTTTATGGAACACCTAACATTTAAATGCAGTCTCCAGCAAGACAATAGGCCTTTGTGTGTGTTGAGTGAAACCTCCTTTTCCCTTTGTTGTCTGAATGCATTTCCCCTTCTGTCAAAGTCTGTCCACTCCAACCTTCCCTTCCCGCGGGCTGCCATCTCTCTAGTCTCCAAAATGCCTGTTTGACTCTCCTGGCACCTCTGTCTGACACAGTCACAACACTTGTTTGCATAATGAGCCAGCATTCCCGACCCATCAGAAAGGTAATTAAAAAAATGTTTAGATTTTTGTTTTCATAGACGTAACAGCATAAATGAAACTTCTGCTCAATTAAGCCTCCCTCCGTGTCAGAGGAGGGGGAGGGGCCCTTTCAGAGGAGCAGAGTGTCCCCCCCCCCCCCACCCCCCAGGCACCGAGGCTGCAAACCGGAGCTGCGGGCTGTGATTTCTCCCTCCCTCACGGAAAGAAATCTTTAAATAAAGATGTCTTCATCTGGATTGACCACCGTTTATAAAGAGCGGAGCTGGCTGGAGGGGGCCGCTTTCTGCTAAAGGAGCATTCCTCCTGGCTGGGGCCGCATCTGCACATTTATAGGAGGAATAAAAAGAAGGAAGCAGGGAGACAGACGTGGGAAGGAGCCTTCTCTCTGCCATCCAGAGAAAGAACTAAAAGGATTATAAAAGTTCAGATTAAAATGATATAAAATCTAGCATTTGGCTCCAACACCGGTGCCTTGGTCCTCTGAAGCTAATCTGTATGCACTCTCTGACCCCCTCACAGCGAACCCTGCTAAATATATTATTCCCACGGGGGCTTTCACTGCTGCTTGGTGTCAGAAATCAATATGTATGAGGTGCGTGGATGGGAATTTCTAATAGATCTGCCTGGCCCTGTGCTGCTTTTCAATATCTGCCTTGGACTATTAGTGCCGGCTCGGTGCCTGTGAAATAACCGAGATAATCTTTTAAGGTGCACTGTTAAGGTGGAACCCAAATGTTGCTGTTTCAATTAAAACAAAAATTATATTCATAAATCAGCCAGGTCTGTGTAACCTGGTAGAGTCACTCTGGAAGGCTGATTAAAAACAAGGTGGAATTTAAAGCTTTAAGGAGTGAAAATGTTATTTTTAACTTCTGTGCAGAGTTGGGTGGAAGGTATTGTATTGCCAGGCTAATGATGTGTTATTTGGGGAAGGGAATCAGATTAGAAAGGAAATGCAGAAAGCTAGGGTGCTGCACCCAGATGGGTTTGTTTCACAGGAGGATAGAGAAGGGGGTCTCTGTGCAGGGCCAGTCTGGCGTGTGCCCCCGGGGAGTCGCCTGTTTCTTAGGGGCCTGTTCCTTAATCCAACCATGCTCAAATCACTGCATGGGCAACTTCATACTTCTATTTTTTTTTTACTGCAAACCTGGACATCACTGCATGCCACTGTGCCTTGTCATTCCTGCACTTAGACCCAGGTAGCTGTGTGGAGGTGGGGCTTAGAAAGTGGGATGCTCTAGGCCCCTGCTGTGAACCCTGGATAGGGACAGGGAGAGACCAATTGCCCTCTTTTTCCTCAGGCGAGGCTCTGGGGGTTGTTCTTCAGAGCATGGAGACCCACGGCACCAGCTGGCCAAGTTGTTCCTTCTCAGCTATGAGAAGTGTTAGAATCCTGGGCAAGAGCAAGACAGTAGCTGTGATCCCCAGTTCTGCCTCCATCTGGATTCCTGTGGGGCAAGAGGGGTGTCAACCCTTGGGTGTGACCAGGAGAGGCCCCGCCCCTGGGCCCCATCTGTGCCCACCCTCAGCTATGTGCCCTGTTGGGCTGCGCGCCCACCCACTACCAAGGGCGAGGCTGTGTGCAGTTCTGCGTATCCCTCCTCCTTCCTGTACTTGGGGGCTTCTCTACCTGAGAGACACCCCCACTGGGCTCTGAGGCCACAGCACAGGGCAAGGGGCGGGTTGGCAGGAGAAGGAGCAGAGGGAATGGGGCCGAAGGGGGCTGTCCCTGACTTCCTAGGCCTACAGGAATATCCATGCACACAGGAAAGTCCACAGCAAGCTGGTTCCTAAGGAAGGTGCCAGTGTGGGCTTCCTGGTGAAGAGGGGACAGGGATGGAGTCCAGTGGGCAATGGACTCCATCCCCCACTCCATCGAGGAAGGCCCGCCAAAGCGTGTTTCCTGGGCTGCTTTGGTCCAGGATGCTGACCCACAGGGACTGTTGTATGTGACTGTTCACTGCATTCGTGGTATGAGAGGGATAAAGCAAAAGTCCGCGAGGCCAGCTCCTCTCTGACTTCTCTGTTGAGGAAATGGAATTCCACAGCCCAGCTTCTTAAAAATAGCACCAGAACCCCAAACAAAGTGCAAATATTTAGAAAGCCTTGTGCTGGTAGAGCTGCTTCTTTTCTATCTGCCCTCCTGTGGAAGAAAAGGCTGCAACTTCACCGGCACTCAGGTCCTGACACAGTGAAGCGCTGACCCACGCCTGGCACACCTCAGCCCTCGGTGGGCAATTCCTGTACAGACACATGGTTTCTATGAGTCCTGAAGCCATGGCTAGCAGGAGACAGAGTTGGGAAGGGAAGGATGAGGCTGTTGGTGAGTCTAACTACATTGTCAGAGGGGGTTGAGGGAGTCAGAAAGCTCCCCTGGAGCCAGCGGCTGGCCAGACTCCACTCTTCTCTTCAGACACATCACTAAAGGTGAAGGAGGGCTTCAGACTTTTGAGGGTGGCTGCTGATTAGTATAATGGCCTCCAGGCTGAAGCCCCAAGGCTCACAGCAGAATCAACAACAGTTATATCAAAACATGTGGTCAACAGGGACAATGGGGGTAGGAGATGGGCACTGGTGGAGGGATGGATGCTGTATGACCAAGACCCAAATATGAACATTTTTGTAATTGTATATTTCACGGTGGTATAATAAAATACTTATTAAAAATATGTGTGGTCAAAAGGAATGAAGGCCTGAGAATGTTTCTGGCCAAGAAAAGAGCTATGGGACAGTGATGCTGGCTGGCCTCACCAGCTTACACAGCACCTTCATGGTTAGTTCTGCACTAGTTTCACCAAATGTACAACTAGCCTGAAAGAATCATTGGAGAATCACACTTTCGGAAACAACCACATTGTCATTGCACATCAATTTCTTCTATAATATCTAGGAGAGTAAGAACTATTGAAGCTTTTCATGGATCTGTCCACCTAGCCTAGAAAACTGAGAAATTTTCCTGTGCTAACAGATTCTCTACCTTAGTAGCTAAAAGATTCATATCCTTCTGTTGCCGACACCAATTCCAGGCGCCCGCCAGTCAAATGAAAATAACGCATAAGCAACATTGCCACACCTGCCTGGACCGAGAACCCTGTGGCGGGTCAGGAAGAGAGAGGGGCAGGACTAGTTCAGAGCCTGACATTTGGGTCCAAGTCTGGGCACAAATCTCAGCTTCAAAGATCCTTTCTTTTTTTTCAGGCATCTGTTACACAAGAGATGTAACTTGTGATTTTTCATTTATTTCAGTCTGAATTACTTTTCCCCTCATTTTTTGTTAGCTTATTTCCCCTTATCTGCATATGCTGGGTCATAGGAATATGATCTCAGACAATGGTGATTGCAAATACTAGGCAGGAGGAGAAGAGTAGAAGTTAAGTGTGAAATAATTAGGCTTCCTGTGCTGTGAGATTACAAATTCCTTGAGCACAGGGTCCCATCTCTTCTGACCATTCCCACGATCCACCAGGAACGTCTTCCTTAGGGCACAGCCTCAGCCAAAGACACCCATGCAAACAAAGGTGTCAAACAAATGTGTGAAGGACCACCCAGGGCTAGGACTGGGCAAGGTGAATGGGCTGTGCTCAGTGTCCAGGGCCCGGCTGAGGAATAAGGAATTCTGGCTAGTTCTGAGAAGTGGTTTTCAGTCCGTTGACTTTACATTAGCTCCAGTGCTAATGTAAAGTCAAACACTGACATGTACGTCATGTAGTCTTGCACTGACATGTACGTCCTTTGTCAGTCAATGTCTAGTCAGAGATAAAATCATGCAGAGTCCACTTAGTAGAGGCTGTGAGCCTGGGGAGGACATTACAGGGGGAGTTAGAAGCACTGGCAGAGCAAGAAGAAAGCCTGGGACCCATGAGGCACTGAGGAGAAGTCCTTGTCTGAGGGGGTGAGGAGAAACCCCTGTCTGAGGGGGCTGTCACATCCCGCCACTGTTGTGAGCTGGAGTGGGGACAACAGGGTCGCATTACCCCCCAAGAAGTGCCAGAATATCTGCCTGAGCAGCTGAAGTTCTGGGGAGAGGCAGACTTTTGGGTAACATCTGTGTGGGGCCTGAGGAGCCACTGGCCTGTTCGAGTTTCCTTTTGTCTTTGAATCCCCACCAGCGTAACTTCTAGGGAGCACCTCACTAGAAACCAGCTGACCAGGAGTCTAGAACAGCCCCTTGCATGCTTCAAGGAGCATCCAGGGGAAGTATGCAGGTGAGCTGAGGTCAAAGAACCAGCAGCCCCAGTGTAGAGTGAACAGCATAGGCCTGCGGAACAGATGCAGGAACCGAGCAGGAAGGAGAAGGCGGGTCAGTCACACAATTCCAGATTGCCAGATGCTTTGGGCACCAGCACCATTATTTTTCTCCATTGTACATCTGGTGACAGAAACAGGTACCTAAGTCACAAGTTCAAAGTGTCTGATGCAAGTTCCATGGGGTAGATAAAGAGTGAATAAAGGAAGTTGCTTTGATCATGGCAACAGCTAGTAGGAGCAAGTCTGAAAAACAAGCAATTGGGACCCACAAAATTCCAACTGAGACTTCTTGGAAATCAAGGCAGAACCCAAGAGTTTCAAGGAGCACTTTCGTTTTTCTATTTTAGCCAAAACAGCACCATTTAAAAGATATTCCCCCCTTACATTAAATACAAGCAAAAAGATACACATAGCAACCCTTTAATGTATGTTCTGTTATCCATAGTCTGGAAGGGAAGGAAAAGAGAAAGAGAGAGAAAGGGAAAGAAATAAAGAACCTGCCATGGAGGCAGGCTGGGGAAGGGGGGAGGGAACCGGGTAGTTGATGGTGAGAGATGGGCACTGGTGGAGGGATGGGTGCTGGAACACTGTATGACCAAAACCCAAATATGAACTTTTTAATCGTATATCTTTGTAATTGTATATCTCACAGTGGTATAATAAAATACTTTAAAAAAAGATATTCCCCATGATAAAGTGTTGGATCCAGAGCACTAACACTTTCATGCCAACAAATCTCACTTTAAGACATTCCTGAGTTGGGTGATTGCTCCGAGGGCTGAAACAGACTTTCTGTGTGAAGGCGTGGCTTCTGTCCCCAGCATGGTGTGCTCTGCCAAGCTTCCCAGCAGTGAATCCTGAGAACTGAGCAGGGAGTAACCTCCTGGGCATCAGATGTGATCTCCAAACCAAAGTTGAAAGATATATAAGCAAATAAGGCTCACAATCACAGTTGGTTATGTGTAGGTCAATACCTGAATTGTAGATAGTTTACCTAACCGTTTGATGACTTGCATATGGGGAAAAGTTTAATACACAAAGTCTTAGGGTTGGTTCTCAGCCAATTATTTTTATCTATGATACTCGAAGATATCTATAATATTCTTTGCAGCTGCTCGGTTCATCAATACATGCACGAGATGAGAGGCGACTACAAGAGTATCCCACCTGCACTGCAGAGCCTGGCAAGCTACCCGTGTTATATTTGATATGCTAAATACCAGTAACAATTATAGACCTCATTCCCATGACCTGATGGAATGGTTTGAGGCTCTTCATGTTGCTGGAGCGAGCAGATGCTCTTGGGCTACACTAGCATATGACAGGACGTATGGAGATGTTACTGGTGCCTGCTCAAGCAAATCGATGAACAACGGGAAGACGAGTGATACAAATGAAGTGATGATATTCAAACAATTATTTCTCTGTGGGGTCTGAGAAGCTAGAGTCTGACTATCCTACTAGAGTCTGATCATCAAATCCTTTCAGGATTTGTCCACGCCCCTCCAAGTTCAGCAGTAAATGTCCAATCAACCTATGACCTGGAAGTAAAGGACTTCCATATGATTAGATAGTCCGGACAATTCTAGTCCTGTCATTCAGTACCTGGTTACCATAATCTTCTCAGTTCCTCGCTCACTACCCATTATTCTCATTTGTACCTTCTGCCCTTCAGTGAAGTCATTCCCTGCCACAATATCTCATCTTATGCTTAATATTGAGACTATACCACCTACACGGCAGAGCCTGGCAAGCTACCCGTGTTTTATTTACTTGTTATGCCAAAAGTAGTAACAATTATGGACCTCAGTCCATGACCTGAAGAATGGTTTGAGGCTCTTCCTGTCCCTGGAGCAAGCAGATGCCCTTGGTTACACTTGTTTGTGACAGGGATTATGGAGATGTTAGTAGTGCCCACTTGAGCAAATTGATGAACAATGGGAAGACAGTGATACGGTGACAGTGATGCTTAATATTTACCCCTAACTATTTTGCAGAGGTCTGTATTGGAATGTGCATGCATGTGTTCTATTGAGCTGAATCTCAAAGCACACATTATAAAAACTCAGCCTTGTGGAGATAATGGCACAGTTCTTTTTTCCTTCTAGATCCCTGAATGCTTAACTCCAGGAGCTGGTTGGTGCGCCACAGTACTTCCGTCAATAGGGAAAGGGCATTACCTGGGCATGGACCCTAGGATCAGAAATAGGAACGTCACCATCCAAGAGTTCATTTCTCCATGCATTCATTTCCACCTCATTTCCAAGTTCACAAACTCTGTCCACCCCTGCCCTGCCCCATCTCAACAAATCCTACCCACACCACCAAGCCAGTTGGTCCAGACTAGAGATTAATGACTCTTCCCAACCTATCTCCCTGCACACCAAGAAAAGCCTTTTATAACAATCCTTTGTTCTGGAAGCAACTTCATGGTCACACTCCTTGTTCAGGCAGAATTTGAGCTATCCTCTCCTCTCCCAGCCCCTGTTTCAACCAGTCTCTATCCTGTCCGTTCTAACCGGTGGCATACAAAGTTTTCTACTCAAAGTCTACCCAGGTCATTGCCACATTTCAATGCAAAATCTTGCTCTCCTGTATTTTCTTCCAGTAAGCTCTCAGTGTGGAATAAAATGCCCTTCATGCACGGCTCCCCTCTCATCACTTTGACTTCTGCCACCCTCTGTTTTTACTTCTTGACCCACTTACTTTGCAGCTGGTTACAGAATTGGGACTGGACCTCTCAGCAATCTCAGCTGGAGGGCACATGAGGTGCTGCTGGCCCATCTGGGAGGGCAGCCAGTACCCTCTGAGTCTCTGAGGAACCTGGAGCCACCCCAGGTGCTGTCTTCCTGGATTTTCCCAGCTTTGACTCAGTTCCAGAAGGGCACATGCCAGATACTGAGAATTCTCGGCATTCAAGATGCAGCCAGCTCCTCCTAGCAGGCTCCATGCCTGCATGCAGCTGCAGAGCCTGGGTGGACCTACCCTCTCCATCTTTGTAGCTGCCGGCTTGAAACACAACCACAGGGCTGGGAACCTAGGCCATGAGTCAATATACTGTATGCGACTGACCATGGCTCAATTCCCAGCATGACATGGCCTCCCGAGTATCACCAATGTGATCTGAGTGGACCCCAGCACTGCCAGGTTGTCCTGGGAACTTCAGCAGCACAAGGGCTGGGCAGCACCATGCCCTGGCCCCTCATAGTGCCCCATCAGCTTTATAGGCTGAGAATCAGCAGGACTGAACCCTGGCTTCCAGGCTCCCCAAGCATCACTGGTAGCACCCCACACCATCCCCCACTGTCCCCAAACAACCTTGTATACTTATCTAAGGAACTAAGTAATGGCTGGTGACCGGGTGGTGCTGGTACCCATTCATTTACTCGCAGCTGTTTGTGGGTGCCCATAGAGGATGGATGGGGGGGTGAGGTAAGTATTTGAGGTCCCTATCATCACACAGCTCAGTGTAGGAAGGGAGAGGCTGTGACATTGCCAGGAAGGAAAGGACATACAACACGGGCGCCCTCACTGTGTCCTGGTGTGGGGCTCCAGGGAATGGGTCTAGGAGCAGAGTTTGCGCTTCTTTGGGATTTGTGAGGGAAGAGATGAGCATCAGTCCTACAGTGTCTCTCCTGCGACCTTTCATTTCTTCCTTGGATCTCACACCTCATGAGGCATGATGGCCCCTGCCCGTGAACTGCCTCTGAGCCCCGCCCCAAGCCCTGTGAGTGTGGGTAGAGCACTGCACGGTGCAGAGGGGGAGGAACTATTTTCTCTGGTCTCCAGGACATGCCTCCATCTTCTGCCCAATCCTTCCGCAAAGCAGCCTTCAGGATTAGGGCCTGCTTCGTGTTTCACCTGCTGTCCACACTGGGATGATCGTTGTTTTCTGAGCACTTTGACCTCACAATTACCAAGGTCCCCAGTTTCCCGCAATCACAAAAAGCTTCAAATAGTCAGCCCCGCAAGAGCAAAAAAAGAAAAAAACTAAAAAACAAATAATAAAACCCAAACAAATAGTCTGCTCCTTCCCTCTCTTTTTTGAATCCCCACTCCTGTGACCCTGAAAGGCAGGGGAGGGGGGATGTTTATTTTCCCCAGCAGAACCTGTTCTGCCTCCCTGCCTGCTCTCCCTCCTTCTCCCAGCTGCCTTCCTGAAGGTCCCTCTGGAAAGGGCCATACCCTGAGCCATGTCCCTTGAGGTCCATCTGTGATCTGTCCCTGTGTGACTGGGCTGGAGTTTCCTGTCGCTCCAGGGAGTGGACAATTGGGCCTTCCTCTGCAGACATTGTCTGTCCCTGCTGCCCTGTTGGTTATGCTAGGGAATGTGGGGACAAGACAGCAGCTATGCTTTGGGGTGCGGTCCCTGTAGGTTGTTACTGTTCTCTCTTCCAAAGAGCTCTCAGGCGCTATGACAGCAATGGTGTGGGGCCCCCAAAGCTGTAGAAGTTTGCTCTGTGGGTTACTGCAGGTGGATGATTCTACTTGTGGAGAACAAGGGGCCACAGGTACAAGGAAGCAAGTGTCATTTTACTGCATCTGAAGCATGTTCAGGTGACTCATGTCTGTGAGAGCACACGGGTGAGGGCAAAAGTGGACAGCAACATCTGCCACGGATCAGAAGGACCTGGACTACATGTCAACAGACTTCATGTGCTACGAAGAGACAGGGAGAAAGTCCAGTTGAAAAATAGGGGAGTGTATATCTCCATATATGTAACATATAGATCATGTTCCTGACAAATTAAATATAAGAAAAAATTAGAGAAATTCATTTTTATCACACTAGTAAGCAAGAAAATGCTAATTAAACTATGCATGAGATATGACACTTATACTACTGACAAAACCTGATATTACTAAGAAAAGGTATTAAAACCAACAAAAAATAAAAACCATAAAAATATTGTTGCTATTATTTGTGAAATAATTTTCACAAAGTTGATCAGAGTGTTTTCTTTTAAAAATTTTTGACTCAGTAAATGCTTTCCAGAAGGCTCATACCACTGGCATTCTCAGAATTCTCCTTTCCTGAAGGAAAAATACAAAAATAGGGCAATCTTGTCAAGAAATTATAATACATGGCTAAAGTCATTTCTTAGCTTGTGACCTTTCAAAAAGAGAATATCTTAAGTGGCACTTTGCATGTCCCAGCCCACTTTGTGTGATAAGTTTACTGTGTACAAATCAATTAGAGTCTAACGATGAGACGTGCGCGCATTCATATGCATGAAACAAACTCACTTTGTTTAGCAGATAATCAAGAGGATACTGTTCAAATATGTACTTTAGGCGAGGCTACCAGATGTCTGCCCAAAGGAGGCAATGTCCCTTATGTCGTTCTCACACCGTTCTGCTATAATATTCTCAAACTTTAAACATTTAGCGTATTTGCTCTTCTCCATTTTCCCCACTATGGTTTCGTGCACAGTACTTTTAACATTTAATTATTTTTTAAATCTTCCTCATTCTCAAGGGTGCCCCCTATTCCAGCAACTCTTTGACTCTCTCACCACTTGAATTGTGGCTCATCTTTACCAGTTGGGATCCCCAGCCCGCCCCAGTGGCAGAATGGCAGCCCTTCTTCCTCCCCTCCGATTTGCTGCGGCCGCCTCTCCGCTACTTCTGCATCAGGGGATGCTCCTGGAGCCTGCAGATACAGGGCGCTCCTGCTGCTGGCTCCTACTTTAGCCACAGATGTCTAGTGAAGAGTCCTCCCAGCCCAACACGCAGATTCATGTTCTTGCTACCCTAAAATGCAACTTGACTGTTTCCCCTCCACCTTCTTCCAGTCCCCACCTTCCTTCTCCCCTCCTGACTCTTAGGGAACAGAACACATCAGGAAAATGCTTCCAGCTCCTTCCCCTCGAGGCCCCAATCTAACTGCTGATGGCAGCATTCATTGCGCTTGTATCCTCCAACTGCAGAGTGAGCAGGTCTGGGGGACTAGGACCCTTTTGTTCAATCAGTTTCTTTCAACGCTAACTTTAAGGCTTCAGCTGGCTACTCAGAAAATGGCATGAGGGGAGGTGATGGAGCTTTTCTGATAAACTCTTTTCCATTAGTAAATCATAAATCTACCCCATGGTTCCTATGAAAGTCAGCCATAAATTATTAGATGGTGGTATCATCTATCTAATAAGAATATTCAAGCTTATGGGTCATGTTGCATAATGCATAACATTGGCATTAATCTAGGGGCTCTTGTCTGTGCATTTTCCCTCACCGGAGTCATTTTCAATTCATAGCCTTAGATTACAATTTAGGAAGCTGCTATGGACGAGAGAAGTGGAGGTCTGCTGTAGATGCTCTTTCTGTGTCCAACTTAGTTTCCAAAACTCTCTGCCATGTTCTACTGACTCCAGCTGGACACGGACAGACACTAGTCTGCCTTCAACTGGTCCTTTCCACTCAGCTCCAATGTGGCACATACATAAGTGAGTCCAGGGAGAAGGGGCCAGTGTCACGATGGCTTCCTGTAGGAGAGAAAGGACAGAGTGGGTCTAGGTTAAGAAAGCCAGGAAGGGGTGGGAGAGGAGAAGGGGGGGGGGGGAGGTGGGGATGGTGTGGGGGGGGGGGGGGGGGTGTGGCTGTGAAAGCTTAGTTCAAGGTGGCGGGGGGGGGGGGGGGGGGGGGGGGGGGGGGGGGGGGGGGGGGGGGGGGGGAGCAGGAAAGCAGATGTGTTGAAAAGTGGCACAAGTAGAATTGGAAGAAGTTTCCAAGCATGTGAAACCAATAAGGCTGCAGTCCTTGGAATGGGGGAGGTCTTGCTTTCTTTCTCTCGTCTCCAGGAAGAATCGCTGGCCTGGCCTTTTTGTCTCTACTTTGTCCTGTTCTTTATTTCTCACCTGTGTTCACCAACATTACTCTGAGAGACCAATAAGGGGTCTGGGAAAGTGCTGAAAACTTGTAATCTGGGCCTCATTTTCACTGTTTGGGGGTGGAGTGGGATTAACATCAGGGTAGTTTTTTCCTATGTGGACTTGGGGAAATTGAACCCTGTAACTTGGCTATAGACCTAGATTCCCTGGCACTCGGACAAGCTGCACACCTGAAGCCCGGCAACTTTCCTTTTGCAATGACCTGAATGGTACCCTCTTTGGGGGAACAGGATCCTGGCATGGAGCCCTCCACAGGGGTGTCACCGTGAGGAGCCCTGTCCTCCCAACTGGCTCCCACCATGATTTAAGTCCAACCCTCAGCCTTGGCCCACATTGCAGGTTCAGACAGATCCAACGGAGACCACCATGCAGCCGCTGTCTGCCTTGAACTCTACTTAGAACATGTGGACAGGCCTAGGGTCTGTGTGCAGGACAGCCTGGGTCTTACCTGGCTGAGCTGGTCTTACCTCATGCTTTGCTGCTCTTTGTTCGGCCATCATGACTGCCTGGAGCATGTCCTCTTTAGCCCCTGTGGTTTTCCACCAACACCCCAATAATGGCTAATCCCTGTCATCACACAGACCACACCCAAACAAGCCTGCTCTGATGCTTCATCACACACGTTATGACCACCACCCCAATCTGGGCCACCTCTCCACCCTTATGTATTCTCTGGTGCTCTGCTCAGGGCCACCTCTCTGCCCTTATATATCCTCTGCTGCCCTGGTCTGGCCACCTCTCTGCCCTTATATATATTATCTGCTGCCCTGGTCTGGTCACCTCTCTGCCCTTACATATCCTCTACTGTCCTTGTCTGGGCCACCTCTCTGCCCTTCCATGTTCCCAGCTGTTCCCCAGCTCCTGGAATCTGCCCTGTGCTCACCTGGTCACTGCCTGTTGTTTCTAGACTGAAACCTCTCCTGGGGATACAAGGGGCATGTGGGCAACCAGGAATAGTGGGACAAGAACGTGGGTGTGGGCAGAGGGAAGCAGGGCTGGAGGAGGCGAAAGGAGCACCCCCAGGTCCCAGGAACAAGGCTGTGTGGAGAGCACCCTCACACAGAGCCACTGGCCAGAAATGAGCTCCACAGCGCGGAGTGGCCCCTGATTCAGGGTCCAGGCCCCCTGGGAAAAGACTGCCCTGAGGGTTCTGGTAGGGGGGACACATGGAGACAATGAGGAAATACAGCAAGAGGGTCCAGGTACCCTGGTTGTGAGGACGAGCCCCTCTGGATGACGATTGCACCGTCAGCACTCACACAAGGCAGGCAGGAAGGAGTTAAGCATGCTCTGAAATAGCTTTTCCGCCAGCTTTATGGAGGATTATGCCATGCAGCCACTTAGCTGCTTCGGCAGAGATGCTTTAAAGGGACAGGGAGAGACACTGGACAGGAAGGTGCTGGCAAGTTGGTGGTGTTGGGGGGCGGGGGTGGGTAAAGGTGGTTCTCTCTGAACAAAAGGTTGACAGCAAACAAGGAGGAAGGCTGTGGAGCCCCCAAGGAGCAGGAAGTTTGCACCAGGAAAGGGTCTAACCGCCAGCAGCCCAGGGCGAGGGGTGGCGGGGAGAGGATGGCGGAAAATGGAGAAGCAGGCGAGGTAATGAGGATTTACAGCAGGAGGCGAGAGCTCCCCCTCCCTGAATCCCAGCAAAGGGCTCCTCCTGGAATGGTCCCAGAAGTGATGCCTGCTCACCAGCAGGACAGGGATGGCCTTGGGCACTGCAGGAAGGCAGGACAATGTCAGCGATAGAGAATGGGGTGATGTGGCAGAGAGCCCAGCAGGGCCGGAGGCCAGGACAGCCCCCTCCCTCCCTGTGCCCAGTCCCTGTGCCACAGTCAGGTGCAGCATCAGTGAATCAGACCCTTGATTAAGGTTAGAGTTCTGCTCACATGGTTCCCGAGCTCCCACCCAGCAGAGACAGGAGACATGCCCAGTGCACCAGGCACTAGTGAGGATCCAGGCTCACAAGGGCCCCAGCAGGTGGGGCTCCTGCTGGTTTGGTTTCACCTCAGTTTCTTCCTAACCTGCTGATGCCACTACTCCCCACTCTGGGTTGTTCAGGAGGGTTGGAAGAGACACTGAAATGTTAGTTAGCACCAGGACGGTCATCATCTGCCTTCAGCCTTCACCCCTAAACTCTTTTGTGTGATGGACCCTACTTTTCCCTTTCTTTATTCCTGTGGTCTGAGTGAGTCTGAGAGGGAAAAAAAGCTGGCTACTGGTTTGAAGACGGTGAGATATTCACCAATGTAAGATGTCCATTATTGCATGTGCTCCTTCCTGGTAAAGGGAGACTGATCTAAAAAGGAGCGAAAGGGACCCAGGTGGGACATACTTGCATGGTACCACACCTGGGCGGTCTGTCACCACCCATAACACAAGAAAGACAGTGTTACTTCGTGTACTTACTGTGTGTCGGTCATCACATAATAATACCATGAAGTGCCCCAGCTTTTTTCATTACACTTTTTCTTGACTTAGATGGTTAACATATAAATAGAGAGAAGGTATCATATTTGGATGACATGAATCTTAGTTTTGACTTATTTCACTTGGCCAATAGTGTCTAAAACATAGTGGGTATTTAATATGAAGATTTTCTGACTAAAAAAGGGATTTTTTGTTTTGAATCAGAATTACAGTATTAATTAAGTATTAATGGCATGGCTTTATCCTAGAATCTACTTCACTGCTTTGATCCTATACCCCCATTGGCTATACTCCAATCTGAATTATTCCCCCATTTGGAGCTGCTCGATCCTACTCGTCTTAATAGTCACATACAAAGTTGGAAAGGAAGTCTTGATTGATTGCTTTTATCTCAATACAAATCATTGTGGTGGTAGCTGATGATAATTCACCCAGCTCAAGTGAAAATAGGTTCCATCAGGAATCAGAAGAGCTTGGGATCTGTAGTCAAGATGCAAGCTTGGCACAGGGCTAATGTGCATGTTTCTGGTTGAATGAAGAAGGGACTAGTACTCTCCTTAACTGCATAGTTCAATTGCTGCTCTTTTGTTTTGTTTTGGAGTTATCAAAACATACCTCCTAAAGTTGTTAGGAACCTTCAGATATACACTGTAAATGTAGCTTATGAGATTTAAAATCACTTTCTTTTTAAAAAAAAGTGTTTCACACATACATGACATATAGCTCTAATAGAAGAACACATAACTGACTGTAAACACTGAGTCTGGGCCAAGGGAGGCAATGAAAGCACCCTGACTTCCCAGATACTTCCTGTGACAGGTGAAAGTTACCTCAAGCCAAAACCCATTCTTGCATAAAGTCACACGTATCAGTAAAGGAACTTGGCCAGAGTGACAGTACAGTGTTAAGGGCTTATCTTGCCCTGGCCCAGCCAGTTTAATTCCTAGCATCATATATGGTCTCCTGAGCACCACCAGGAATGACAAAGAGCCAGCATTAAGCCCTGAGAATAATCCCCCCCAAAACTCCAAACCACACCAAAATTATGACTCCAGAGTTGAAACTGGATTTTTCCCCCCAACCCTTTATTAATTTCTCTTCTCTCTGGATTCACTGTAGAAAAAAATATTCCTCCAAATACTACCTGTAATATAGGAAAAGGCAAAGGGACAGTTGGTGCCAGAGTTCTGTAGCAATGAGTGCTATGCTGGGCACAGGGACCCATCTGGCATCTTCCTGCCCCCTCCACAATACCATCAAGGACACTCTGTGGCCTGCGCCATGTGGGTGAACAACTTCACTCTAGAACTAACCTCTGCCTATTTGGTGCATGGATGTTGGGGGCAGGGGTGGAAATCTTTTCTCTGTCCATGATGTCTGTGGTCTCATTTGTGGGCTAGACAGTACTGGCAGAGGTCCAGGCCGGTACTGAAAGGCCCAGGTGTTGGTCTGATGGTGGACATTCCCTTCCCCCTGCTCTAGAGAATGAATCTGGAGCTACTTTCTGCCCCAGTGTCCCAAAGCACAAACCCTCGCTGCACCCAGAGTTCCCTGAGCAGGAAGTATGCTTCTGTTTGGGGCCCCCAGGTGCCTACCCATTTCCTATAAGAGCTGATCCCTCGCCTGCCATTTTCCTAATGAGATGGTCAGACAGCAAACATGGGCAGGGATGAACTTCAGTGAGAACTATTTAGGAAAAGTGTTTGACAAGAACACAGCGCTGATCTCCGTAAGCTGCAACTTCCATTATTGGCTCTGGGAGAGTTCCTAAGCACTGGCAGCTTCATGGGTCTGGGCTGGTGCTCGGACTCAGGGAGGAAACACTCAACTGAGGCCACAGAGAAGTTCAGAGAAAGCAGAACTGAGGACAGGTTTAGCTATTCTGGGAGTTTTGTTGTTTTGCTCACTCCCAGCTTAATCTTATTTAAGTCAAGGTTCATTCTAATGAGACCTCTCTTCTATGTTAACACTGCTAGAGGGTGTAGCAGTTACAGAAGTCACCTTGATTGAATAACTTCTGACTTATACATCTACTAAGACTTCTATGTTTTTCTTGATTGGGCACAGCTCCTCTTTATACCCACTGCACCCAGCGTGGGACAGTTAGAATTTACCAGGAGACTACCACCCTGGCTACGCTGAGACTATAGGAAGACTATAGGAAGGATCATACTAGTTTGCTCTAAGCAGGCGAGTGTGACCCTTTCAGTACACGAGAACAAGATACTCAGAATCACCCTGGTGCAGATAATAATAAGAAGGACCTTGTGGGTACCATCTAGATTACATGAAGCTCATGAAGTTAAGATGTATTACTTTATATCAGCCCCTCTCTCTCTCTCTCCAGTGTTTTACATAAGAGATAATCTTCTTAGTCCTTGGCATAACCTTTGTTTATACCTGCAATAGGGTGTGGCACTACACTCTGTTTAGAGTTCTTTGTTGACATGCCCCTCCCGGTTGGATTACTTTGGTGTATATAAGGGGCTGACTTGAGGCCCCTTCACCTTTTGCCTTTTGGTTCCTCAGCCTTCAGCTTTTGGCTCCTGTGGCTTTTGGCTTTTGGCTTTTGGCTTTTTGCTCATTGGCCTTTTTGCTCCTCTTCTGGGTAGGCTGGGTAGGACTCAGTTCGGGCGAGATCCTCTCTCTCTTTGGTAGGAGACTTAGGCTCTTTTGTATGGTCTAAGTTCGGACCAGAGCTAAAGTTTGTTCATTATATTGGGGTGCTGTGGAAGAGCTTTTGTACTATTAAAAGCCTTTTTGGAACTGCACTGGACTCGTGAGTTTTCATCTGTTCTCCTGGCGTCCTCGGAGATAGAAGAGAACGTCTGTCCCGACACTGTAGGGGGACCCCGCGGCCGTTCCCGACACACCCCCGCTCCCTCCATCCTACTATCTGGTCAGGAGCTTGCCACTCAGAAGCTATCTCTAGAAGAACAAGAAGAAAGTATGGCAGGCAGGGCATCCTGCCTGGATTCAATCCCCTGAGCTCCGTCAGGAGTGACCCTGGATTATCACCAGGTATGGCACCCCTCCCAAAAAAAAAAAGATAAAGAAACTCTCTGGATCTTCACCAATTTGGTGTGTGCCAGCACACTGCCAGCACGTGGCTCTGAGAGCCCCTCCTGCACCTGCTGCCAGCCACAGTGCTCCTGTGTATTCTGTCCTCAGCTGATGTCTCACCCCTGTGCACGGCCACAGCCTCTTCCAGCCCTTGAGGTACACAAAAGCATCTTTTCTGTCTCCAAGGCCATGTGTGACCCTGCCATGCTCCTTGTTGTCCCTCCCCAACCAAGGGCCAGGGCCTGTGCTGGGTACACTCTGTGGGCATGTCAAGCCTTATTCAATTTTGTATCTCTGAGCCCAGTAAAAGGGGTGCTATACAGTATGCTTAATAATTTAGCATGGCTTTTTTAAAAAAACTGCAATAACAATGAATATATTGCATCTATTTACATCAATGGCCAATGATCCAGAGTAACAAATAAGCCTGCCTGGACGGCGGAGGAAAAGGCAAGCAAGATCCAGATGGAATGGTGAAACCCGGCTTGGACCAGTGTCTGTGACTTGTTGAATGAATATGTTCCACATCCTGAGTGTTCTTGTGTTAGATGAGGAAGAGAATGTAGGTGTCATAAATGAATATGTTCAGGTCCCAGCTTACAGCACACACTTATCGCTGGGAGAATGGGATGCTGACCAGGCCACCAACAGAAATGTGGAAGCAAGAGCAGCACTGAAGGGCACAGGATGGTGAGGTAACCACCAAGGGGGCAAGTCCATACAGCAGCGTGTGGGCACAAACCTCACTGGACGCAGAAAGGAATGGACATGGAGAAGGGTTGGAGCCAAAACGTGGTCAGAAAATGGTCTTTGATACTCAGTCAGACTTCCATCTCGTCCTGTATTTCCTTTCACTCTTCACCCTCTGCTCACATCTCCACGCACATAGAAATGGAGAAGATACCACAATTCACAGTTTCATTTTCCAAGACTCAAGCTTCCAGGTCTCAAAACATAAGGCTTTTATAGGAAAAGCAGCTAATTCCTGACCACTCACTCAAGGCCCAAGATTTGGCACGAAGAACTACCCCTGAATACAGATAATGTCCAGACTGAGGAAAATGAACAATTGCATTGGAGGGAGCATTGTTCGCTGCCCGCCCACCCACTCCCCAACTCTGGGAGGTGTAATCAAACCCTTAGGATTGAGGTAGCCAAACCCAGGCCAGATAAGGCAGGAGGCATGCTCACGCAGGCCCTGAGTAGATGCAGCCATTCTTTCTCATCCAAGTCTGTGTTCTAACCTCTTACAGTAACTGACCCTCTAGTTTCCCCCATGATAGAGGACTTGGCTCTGTTGCAAAGAAGTAAAGTAGGAATGAGAGGCTTTTCCCTAAGAAATAATGGACTGGCTGCCTGCTTCACGGTGTGCATGATCACTGTGTTATCTCAGAAAGACAAAAAATAACCTAAGCTCGCAATCACTGTGTTATCTGAGATAGACAAAGAAGTACCTAAGATTTACTCTGTAACATCAGCTGAGGTGAAGGGCCAACAGGAAGCCAGAGACCCTGTTAGAGACAGAGTATGCCATATGTTAATTTTGTATTTGCAAGAACTGTGGCCTAAGTAAAAACACTGCATGTCTCTGACTGTCCTCTCCCACTCCGCTGGCTCTGTGAGGGTGGCCGGCTGTCATCTAAGCACAAGTCTGGAAAACGACTGCGCTGACTTATCCAGGAGCACAGCCAGTAACGTGACAAAGGGCATGTGCCCCCAGACCCAGAGAGGAACAGTGGGGTGCCACATACTGCTGGTACCCCTGCGCCTTGGTGAGCCCCATCTCAGGAATGCTGTATCCCGCAGTGTGCTTACAGAGGTGGCAGGGCACAGGTGGGGTGCCTCCTGCAGTGTGTGGGGGCTGGGGAGGCCACTGTGGCACGGAGGCATCCTGTCCATACATTCCCTTCCCAGCTGTCACTTGGCCCCTGTCCAGAGCTTGTCTGTCCCCTGCTCCTCCCGCTGCTTCCTGCCAAGCTCTGGTGCACGTACTCAGCTCTGGCATCTGCCTCTCAGACAGGTGGTCCTGGAATGGAGCTGCAGGAAGTCATGGGAGCTGGGGTAGGGCTGACCCCCATATTGAGGAGCTGGAGGGCCTGGGGGCAAAGGTTTCCTAGGGTCCGACCTGTCTCCCGGGGCTCAGGATTTGGTAGGTGAAGCAGTGGGGACTGTCAGACTGTGTCAGCTCCTGACATGTGGCACTAAGGGAACCCCTGTGTGCTCAGAGCAGAGTGTGAGACCAGCAGGGTTCTGGGCCTGTGCTGGAGAAGGAAGGCAGAGCCCAAAGGTGGGCCCACACCCCAGCCCCTGTGCAAGAGCCTGGTATTGCGAGACACTGAGTTTATCAGCTGGGAATGGGACAGCAGCTCCCCTCTGACCCGCAAAGCAGCTCTGTCCCCAAGGGCAGATCCCAGATCCCTCCTCCATGCCCAGGTATCAGGGCAGGTCCCAGATTCCTCTTCCAAGGTGTCCCCCAAACTGATCCCAGATCCCTCCTCCCCAGGCTTCCAGACCAGACCCGAATCCAGACGGTTGTTAGTGGGGTTGCTGCTATCCAGAAGGGGAGAAAGGCCCAAGTGTGTACTTGTGGGGCTGTGGGGGAGCACGAGCAGAAGACTTGGGGTTACATTTAAAATGGGCCTGATGGAGAAACGCTGGCATGAGGGAGGTGCAGCGTGGAGGAACAGTGGTTTGCCAGCCCCTGGGGCAGCCCCCAGCCCGGGCTCTGCAGCAGGCAGTGAAGTGAGAAACCTGGTGGCCCTGTGTGCGCTCTGAGTGTCCAGTCCATCACCGAGGTGCCTGCTGAGGAGAAGTCCTTGAGGAAGAACAAAATGAGGAGAAACCGAGACTGAGCCAGGATGGCAGCCCCGGAGCAGGAAGCCCGCATACTTTTGCTGTGCTGTCCTTTTTGGAAGCCAGGTTCGGTGTTCCGGGAACAGCCCATCCTATGTCCGCGTCTCAGCCAGTCCTCTGCACCAGCAAGATGAGCCGAAGCCCACCTCGACGGGTGCTGACCTGCTCTGGCAGCAGCCCTCACAGTTGTGGTGGCTCTGGAGAAACCTTCTGTGGCTGTGGAAGGCAGGCGGGCTCCAACACTTCCCTTCCTGGCTTCATCGCCATGAGTAAAGAAGCAGAATTAAAGTCCCTCTGAGCATATTTAGAAGCTGTGCTTCCCAGAAAACCACCGCAGGGACCCTCCAGCAAACTTCTCCTGTCGACAGCTGCAACCAGAGTCTCCTTTAACGCACCAAACAGTCTCTTGTTGCTCAAAAATACTAACTTCGGGGTTTTACCAAATATTCTTCGGATTATGTATTTTAGGGACTGTATTTTATTGCTTATATATGTGATGCTTACATAAACATTTAAAGCCCCATCATCTAAAACTTTTCAATTATCTCTGGCCCTGTCACGTCAGCTCTGAGCAGCAGGATTGGGTGTGTGCCCCACCCACCTTTGCTGGGTAGACAGGCAGGAGGGGCCTGGATATATGAGGCATGTGCGCTAACCACTGAGGCACACACAGCCCTCAACATTTTCTTCATAAAGCAAATATAAATTAAAAACAGCATAGAGAATTTCCGTGGGGTAACTAAGAGTTAGGATTCAAGCTCTGGGGGTATGTTACATTGATTCCAGGACAGCACTAAGCCCCTGTGTGGGCTCTTTCTGACACTTTCCAATGGGGTGTGCATCTGGACACCAGGACACTTACTGCTTTGGCTGCAGCCATGGATCTGCTGCTTCCTCCTCTGACTCTGCGCCTTCTCCTACCGAGTCCAGGTCCCGCTGGGAGGGTTGCGGAGATGGTGAGCAGCCACCAGTGGGATCACAGGGGGCAGGGATAGAGACAAGAACCATTCCAGGCCAATACAGGAGGGGTCTCTGGGGGTAGGGTATAGGAAGGAGAGAGATACAGAGAGAGGAGAGAGATGCTTCAAAGTTCAGGCTGTCGGGATGGATAGAGTGGGAATGAACTGATATGGGCCAGCCCCTTGCAAAACAGAGGGTTTCTGAAGCCCCAGACTACCCAGTGGAACTCAGGGGTGGGGTGATAGGCAGCTGGGGATAAACCAGGGTTGGCAGAATAAGGGCCAGAGCCTGGCCCTGTGCTATCCCCTCTGACTGGGACAAACATGTGTATCTATTACCCTAGTTCAGACTCAGCCACTCTCACCATACGTGCTGATTTTATTTAAGTTCCTTTGTGGAGAACTAGGCATAACACTGAGGGCTAAAACCTGACCCCCAGTGCCTGTGTGACAGCTCGCAGCAACAAGCTCCCGCCTGTCCTCTGGAAGGTGACTTCCAGATGGGCCACATGTGTCCTAAGAACCAGAGGGAACAAACAGCAGGTGAATTGGGCTGACCTGGGTCATTATTTTCTATAGGATTCCATCTGCGTTTAGAGTTAGAATCAGGTCATCTAAATGAATGAAGATGATGTTCTTCTTCAGACGTGGAACGGTCCATGCCCAATCTTTTCTATCACTGTGTGTCTTTTATCTCTAAGTATGTGGAGGCAATTTCTTGGCTCACTTCCCATTTCAGTCCAGGAGCTCCTACAGGCCACTCTGCACGGATGTGGACTTGTCCACTGTGCCCAGTCTAAGAACATGGCTGCGAAGGCATTCTTCATCACTGCCACTTCACGGCCGCCCCGGCTGCTACTTGACAGAGCCACTGAAGGCACTTTTCACTGTTGCTGCTTCTCCAAGGTGGCAGATGATACCATCTGCGAGGCTCCTCCCAACTGCCCACCTCTGGCTGGGACCCATGTCCAGTTAGAACCAAGCTCCTCCACCACGTCCTGTATGTACTCTCCTTCTCTGGTCAGCAGGGGTTGCCCAGGACACCAGGGACTCTAGAGAGAGCAGGACTCTTGTCATCAGCTTTCTTCCATTGCAGAGAGCGAGACTCCTTCTAATCTACCTCAGATCTTCTGCCTTCTCACCACGGCCGGCTTGAGGTGAAGAACCTCGGATGAGCTTTTTCACTGCCACCTTTATCTTCAGGTGGATTATTTCACTGTGTCGAGCTTCATTGTTTGAGAAAGCAATCACACAAAACAGATATACGGCTGCTGTTCCTAGGGTGACACCAGAGAAACTTCTCAGAGGCCTAAATTAACTGAGTCCAAGAAAGAATGCTGTGTGGAGACTCCTCAGCCTTTGGCTTCTGTCAGGCTCAAAGGGTGGAACCTGTGCAGCCAGAAGGCCATACACTGATGAAGGAATCTGGGAAATGCATGGTAAAGATGTTGGCTGAAATTTGGTTTGTGTTCTGAGTTTTGATCTTGTCTTAATTCTCAGAAGTCAACAGTCTCAGAGAAGTCTCTGGGTAATCTACAAAGTCAACATACAAAGCATTCCTATAAAGCAATGGGGTAGATACTCAGGAGAGAGTTTTGCTGGAAAATCCAGAAAAATCTTACAGACTGCCTTCTTCCTTCTAAAAGGCGTGTGCTCATGCCTACCCAGTCAGGGAGACGGTAACATTGTGCCTGTGTACTGGGGGTGTGTTTCTGCATAGACAAGGCTACTTAACAAAAATGGATCTTTTAAGTTAGCCAAATAGAGTTATCAAACAATTATACAGAAATTAATTATCCTATTAGGAATTCCAGGGAAAGCCTCTATTTCTGTTTCTACCCTCCTGCTGCTTTCCTGCTCATTAACCTTCCACAAAATTTTATATTGCCTGTCTCCTCCCTCCCTTCCTTCCTCCCTCCCTCCCTTCCCATCTTCATCTCTCCTTTCATTTTCACTGTCTCCCTTCAATTCCCTTGTGTCCTTTTGTTTTTTTGCTGAGACGAAGTCTCTTCCATGAGTCCAACAGCCATCTTTGATTTTTCCTGAAGAATTACTTTGCTTTCACAATGGGAATGGCTGGGAGAGGTTTCTATCTACCCAGATATTTTATGTTTTGGGAGGGACAATTGTGCACGGAAGTGCTCAGCACTTACTTTTTTGTTCTGTGCTCATGGAATACTCATAGCTGTGCTCTGAGAGGGACCATGAGGAGCTAGAGATAGAACCCAGTTCAAGCTCCCTATTCTAGCAAGTGCTTTATCAACTTGTACTTCTCTGCTTCATTACCCAGATCTTAAGGGTAGGTTAAAATTTACCAAAATTATTAAAGCTGCATAGAATCTCGCCAAAGCTTTCCTTATTTTCTTGACTGGCATATAATCTAATTCAGGGCTGGATCCATCAAGATTTGCCAGGGAATAAAATCACCCCCTGCTTGAGAATTTTAGCAATGAGAAAGAACATTGGACAGTGCTAGAGGTCACTGTGCTAAGGGCTAAGGCCTGGGATTAAACCAAAAACTAGAGCCAGAGCATAAAAGGTGGTAAGCCCTGCCGTGGCCTTTCCTCCAATCACCAGAGATAATTTTGCCTCTCCTGAGGGCTGAGAGGTAGGATAGCAGGTGAGGTGCTGATGGGACAGCATGTGACCCTGGAGCACTACCAGGAGTGATACCTGGGCACTACAAGTGTGTCCCCCAAATCAACCACCCCCCAAAAAAGCAATACCCCTTTTTGTTTAGCTTTGGCGAATATTTATGCCTCCCCACCTTCTTTAGGGAGAAAATGACTATGAATAAAGTCTGCACAGTGCCTTCCTCAGGGAAGCAAAACTTCATTTATTCTTATAATTATGCTAAACCTAATCATCTGATTTGGTGGTTCCAGCTTAACAACTCAAGAAGAGATGGAGAAAGTTGGGAATGCGTTCTGTAACTTTAGTGTTTTCCTTCTGGGACTCAACTGTGAGCTGTCATGTGGCAGTGGCCATGGGGTGTGACGCCTGACTTGCTTTTGCAAGTAGTGGAACCTCAAGCAAAATGCCTGTCTCAAGCTCTGCACTGCCATTTAAAGACCCATTTTCTCACTGGCTGCTGAATTGGCAGCTAAGTAGTGTGCTAGGTGAACCTCACTTGGAGTCATTTTTCCTGACTTTTCTTTGTCAGGAAGTAGAAAAATGTCACCTGCAAGCACCAAAGTGATCAAAGGGCCTTGCAGGGACACTCCTCTGGCACCAGTAGCGTCAGCTACTGTCTTCAAGTTACCAAAGTAAGTCATATTAAACTTCACATCATGAAGAAAATGCAAATCTATCTTCCAATTACAATGGGTATTTTAGAGCTTACTATTGGTGGCAGCTGCGGGACAATTAAAGAATTCTAATTAAAGAGACTTGAAGCAGATGAAGCTGGGCTCCTCCATCGAATGCAGTTTCCATCTTTTAAAAGACAGAAAAGATCAACAGTCATGTCTAATCTACATGAAGAACAGGTTTTATTTACCTATTGCTGGCAACTTTTGCTAATAACATAAGGAATGCATCCTTGGATTATGTAATGGGGGCTAGGAGGTGTCCCCGCCCCAGCGAGTGTGATGATTACCAACAAGAATTAATCAGCATTCCTCCAGCCATACACAATGCAGTTAGAATAGAAACAGCAAAGCTGTTCAAGGGATGCAAACAAGCTGCATAAAAGGCTAAACAAGTAAGAGTATATCATCAGCTATGACTCAAATTACATCTTTAAATTGTGTGCCAGCTTCCTTTAAATTAGCCATTTAGGAAGGCGTCGCTGACAGACTTTATAAACTGGGAGCACTGCATCTTCTCAAGTTCACGGCTTTGTTGTACTGTGGAATCCCACCCGTTCACTCAGCTGCTGCCTTAACCCCCGCCTTGAGGCCAGGTCACAGGAGCCTGCAAGAGAGCGGAGATCCTGCCAACCATTGCAGTGACGAGGTTGATCCAGTACTCAGAGAAAGGGGAGTTTGTGGTTTCATGGCTAAATTCTTTTCAACCAAATTTAAAACTTAATCTTGACATGTGATTAGATTCCCAATCTTTCTATGAAACTGAAAGCAGGCGTCTTAGTTTTTGTTGTTCTTGTCCTGGACAGCCCGGGGTCCTGTGGAGTTCAATGAACTGAAATCATTCTCACTCAGTCCTTTGGGGTTTGGAAGACTTGAGTCCACAGAACTCTGCAGCAGGGACTCAGCGGGAACTGCAACTGTGGTGAGAGTTCTACCAAACGGTGGAATGAAAACTGGAACTTGTATTTTAAGGAAAATCTGGTTACAGAATCACACCTGCTAAACATACAGAAGGACCTTTCCCGTCTGTGCTCCTGTGATGCACTGAGGCTTTCAATAAAAACATGCATGGCTAACTCAAGAATCCAGAGTCCAGGGCCCAAAGCAATAAGAATTAAGAAAATTTGAATCTGCTATTTTTATGGTCATGAGCCAGAATCTTTTCTTGTGAAGGATAGCTTAGGAAAACTGGAAAATCTTATTCTTTTCTTGTGGCTGGGAGTCAACCAAATAATTTCAACTTTCCATTTGTGGTTTTAAACATCTGTTCGTTGTCTGCTCAAACATTTCAGGCCTACGAGACATAGAGATAATAATTTCATCTTTTAATGGAATTGCCAACAAAGAATTTGAGGACAGAATGATAATTATACCAAATAGAGTAGACTTATGCTTAACTTTTAAATGTAGCTTTAAATTCTAGTCAGCATTACACTTTTTGTCTTTGTATTTGCAGTCATACCCGGAGGCGCTCAGGGATCATCCTGGTGTGACTCAGGGGACCATAAACCATGCTAGGGATCAAACCTGGGTGAGTCAGTCTCACGCCCTACCCACCAGACTATCTATCTGGCCCCAAGCACCACCCTTTTGCCTTATAGTTAGGAGAAAAACTGCATTAGAATGTGTATATTAGAATGTGTATGAGTAAACAAGTATGAACTTATGCATGCAACGGAGAATGGGTACATTGGGAGGGTTTACAGTCATCTGAATGAAAGCTAGACTTGTGGGTGACAAGGAATAAAAAGAATAGGTGTCATGGGAATCAGGAGAACAGGAAGAATTCGCTTGTAGAACATCCCCTGTGGGTTCCATCTCTTCTATAAGCTGGACAGTATGCTCTGGGCTAGAAACCCATCATGATGGCAGTGAAGCAGCGGCGGGAGGGTTCCCTCCCCGACCATACTCACTCCTTGAGAAGCTCCAGGTTCACTGTTCCTAAACGCCATGTATATTCCTAGTATATAAGTGAACCTTCACACCCGCCCCCACTAACCCCATGCTTCCAAGTGTGAAGGACACCTTCACTTGAATGTTATGGTTGTTATATGTCAACCAAATAATTTCAATTCTCCATTTGTGGTTTTAAATATTTGTACGCACAAAGCCAGACCCTGCTCTGCCAAGCTCGGCAACCCCTGAATAATTCTTGTTCTTCAATCAATAACTACCGATTCACACCAGGGCCATTTGTGGTAAACACTTTTTCTTACAGCCCCAGAACTCTACTATGTGCTGAACTCACCTCTCTAGGCAGCTTCCCCTTGGTTTCATCATCTCCCATCACTTGGGTTCTCATTATGGCCTCCAAAGTAGCTGGCAACAGACTGTGGCCTTTCTCATTTTCTGATCTTCTGCACCTCTGTCTCAACACAGGCGCCAAAGCCATCCTTCTATAACCTAAACTGGGTCCTGTTTCTCTGGGACCAGACTCCATGTAGCCCGAACTCTTACTGATCTGGCCACACTCTCTCTCCTTTCTCTTACTCCCTGTACCCCAGACAGACCTGGGGACCATTCTAGCCAGTGGGTACTAACTGCTCCCTCACTGGGGAGACTGTCTCAAATTATTTCCACCTTTTCTAGTCTCTTTCACACCCTGCCTAACAGTACGTGCTCAGGGCTTTCTCTCAGTTCCCACTGAGATCTCTTTCTCAGCTCCATTGGCATTCCTACTCTCATGGCCCCTCCACAGCTGTGCCCCTAACATGTCGATACCATTTTATGTCATTGCTTTCTTATGGACTTTCCACTAGATTATAGAAGTATAGAAGCACATCATCAGAGCAATGTCTGTACTATTTGCATATGAATATGTTCAAATTGCCTAGATAGATTATGGTCATCTACTGGACAAATAAATGTATCAGTAACTGCCATGGCGAGGTGCAAGCTACACAGAGCACCTGTGATGGGTGGCTGCCATTCACGAGTCACAGGAGTCCCAAAGCTGAAGCTGAAGCTGAAGTTTGAAGAACTAAAAGCCGTTATCTGGGAGAAAGAGGAAAGAAGAGTTGTGGTATTAAGAATGACAAGAACAGATGGCCACCTTGCAGATGTAAAGACTTGTTGTGACCCCAGTAGCCAAGCAGAGGTTGGGAGGGTGAGCTGAGTGGCGAGACCAGCCATGGTGCCAACCAGACCGTGCTCCTTGCAGACTCTAAAGATTAGTAGGAGGAACATGAGCATGGCCGATTTTTCAAAAGGGCCCCCCATTCAGGAGGGCAGCCCATACAGGGAATGTGGTGGTGGGTTTGCCCCTGGAGAAGTGCAGCCACATTTCCATGGTGCCGTCGGCTCCAGCATCTCTTGAATCATCCTTTTCCTATGCTGTTCTTCAGTCTCTGGCTCAAGGTGCCCATTCCAGGGGTGCCCACACCTCTCCTCTCATATGGGAGGAGTTTGGGAGTTTCTATCGCTCCATGTGATGTCGGCTGCATGCACATTTTCCATGGTCTTAAAGCACTGGGATATTTTTGATTCTGTTTTAGGGTCATACTTAGTGTTTCTCAGGGCTTACTCCTGGCTCTGTGCTCAGGGAGCACTCCTGGTCGACTCAGGGAACCATATGGGATGCCAGGGATTGACCCGGTGGGCCAAGTGCATGGCAAATACTTTACCTACTGTGTACTATTGCTCCGGTCACAGCAGTGGAGTATTTACTTCAGCCATTAGATGATGCGCCATTGTGATAGGTGTGCTGGAAACCAGAATTCATTCATCCAATACCCTAGTGGTTGGCATATTGAAGATGCACAATCATAGTGGCTGGATATGTGAGAATCTTGTCAACAGAAGGAATATTCACAATGTTCTTCTCACTGTTGCTCTGTAGACAGCATGAGCTTGGCAGGGAGAAAGGCCTTTCCTGTGGCTAGAATCAGAACTATTGGTGAGGTCACATCTTACTGCTGGGGAGAGCAATGTGCTAAATCTAGTGTCCCAGATCATTTGCACGTACACTGAAAATGTTCAAACTATGTGGAGATAAATATTACACCTGGGGAGCACACTGTACACACAATTTTATTCCCCCAATTTTTATTATACCACTGTGAGATATGCAATTAAAAGGATGTTCATAATTGGGTCTCTGTCATACAATGTTCCAGCACCCATCCCTCCACCAGTGCCCTATTTCCACCACCAATGTCCAAACACTCCCTCCCACACAACCCCAGCCTCTCTTCTTACACTTTGTGGCTTGTCCTACAGATATTAATGGTTTATGATGTCTCTATGTGTATATTCAATAGTGAGTTCTAGCGTGACATTAAGATTTCTCATTCCCCATCAACCTCCCCAGTTTGTTGCAACTAGAATGATCATTACAGTGTATAAATGTGAAAGATCCTGGGAAGGACCTGGTCCTAACTTCCATTATTGTCTAAGTCTGTCGCACAACTGCCAGCACAGCTGTGGGTCTGGTGTCTCGTCTGGTGTTGCTGGCTGTGGAATCTGTGAGCCTGCAGCCACACTCACCAACATGGAGGTGGAGGAATGGGGGGGGAGGAGCCCCAATTCTGGCTCTCCAAGTCTGGCTAGCGTGCCCCTCCATATGTGTCTGCAAGCCCCTAGGAGCTCTGTTGGACTGGCCACGGGCTGAACCATTTACCACCCTCTGAAACTCCATGGGCTGCTCCACGAAGGGCTGAGCGGAGCAGCTGTGGGTCTGGTGTACACACAATTTTCAACTCAGTCCATAAAGAAGACAAACACACTGAAGTGAGCTCATTAAAAATACCCTAAAAATCCCGAGGCTCCTTGGAGCTTCCCTTCTTACCTGAATGCCAGAAAACGGGTTGAGGGCTGTAATAAGCTGTAAAGTCACCCAGTTCAGCTGTCACTGTGCCTGGCGTTCAGGTCTTTGCCAAGAGAAGAGGGCAGAGACCAACAAGCTCCTTAACTGTTGGGGCATGGCTTAAAAATACACATACACACAAGCGTGCGCACACACACACACACACACCTACCAATATGTTCACACTGCACCAGTAATTCAATAGGAATAAGCAAAATGATATTTTACAAGTGATAAATACAATTATAAAACAATTCTTGGAAAGGGTAAGCCACATGGCTGAGGAGATAACCAAGAACTCCCCTACCAGCTATGTTTGAGAGGGTCGCAAGTGTCAGGGTCCATTCATGTGCTCTTCTCCACCTGGCCCTCCAATCCTTGGCTTCCTGAAGCTGATTATTTTGAAGACTTTCAGACAGTCTTAATCATCTGATCTCAACTGAAGAGAGACTACCGCATATGTCTACCATCTTGCTATTAGTCATGTAACTCAGTCCTGTATTAAAAATTGCTTCCATGTCGTTTACACACACAAAGAGTCACTTTTAGAGTCCTGTTCTTGGAAAGAGAGATGCATCCTGTTTCCAATTTATGAAACTACAGCACCTGTTAACCAGAATTATTTTTGTCATACGTCACATACTGTAAATAAACAAAGCACAGACTTTGATTAAAAAGACAATTTGGTTGACATTTTCATTTTATGTAAATACATTGAAAAATAAGAAATATTAATTAAAAAGTTCCCCCCAACCCCTGACTTTACAAAGGACGCAAAGATGAATATTAAAATAATTCAAATAAAAGAAACATTTTAAGTGAGCAAAATTTTCATACACAACTATGCGACATATAGTATATGAAAATGAAACCAAAAATGTATATTCACTTTGTTTACTCCAAGTAACATTTTTTCTCTCCACAAAAAAGAGACATAAAATCAAGAGCAGAAATGCAATGGAGAATAATAACTTCTACATAAAACATACAAATAAAACAAATTTTACCAATAAGCACACTTCAACCCGATGTGTTGAATTTGCAGATTCAATAGCTAAGTAAGTTATAGAATGTCTCCCCGTGCCCTTTTTAGTTGGTCCAAACTATTTTCAAGAATTCTTTTTCATATTATTACATAGAAACCTCCAAGTATTTGTATCCCTGAAGATCCCAAGGAAGTATTATCTGTGAAACACAGTTTGGTACATTCACCATATGGTTGTTGCTTGTTTCAAAATGTGATAAAAGCATTGACTCACCTGAAGAACATTGCTGCATATCCGGGAATTCTCTTACTTCAAGTGTCTTAATTCTTCTTTCTCATCCTATATAATCCAGTTCTATTATTATGGCCAAGATATTTTGTATTTGTGACCTAATACTAACAGAGCATATCCTGAAATTTGTAAAATTTACAGAAATCTTCTAATGTGTTATTATTACCTGTTGACATCAATTCTTTCAATTGTTAGAAAAGTTTCACAATTGCAACCATCTAACGGATTTTCAAGAAAGAAAACTTATGCATGCATGATCACTTATAAGACATAAAGCAAAATTAGATCTTTGTTCTGAGATGCAGTAAAATAAAGAATAAGCACTTTCACCTCCAAACAGTAAGCAGCTGGGGCGAAGGAGAGAAAGAAAGAGAAGGGGGGGGGAGAGAGAGAGAGAGAGAGAGAGAGAGAGAGAGAGAGAGAGAGAGAGAGAGAGAGAGAGAGACTTGGGAGCATTACTGGGAGTCTGGGAGTGGCAGAAGACAGAATCCCGGGTTGTACAAAACTCCATACACATTGATGCCTGAAAGCACTAGCAGCAGGAATTTCATTCTCAGTCAAAGGGATTAGGGGCTGCTTTTCTGTCACACTTATAGTGGAAGAGGAAAGAGGAAAATGGGTAGATTCATTTTTTCCTGTCTTGAGATGACCTCTTCAAGATTCCAACAAAAATATCCTCCAAAAAGTGAAAAGCATCATATTCTTCTTTCCTCCTTTCTTTAAATATATAAGAAAGACTCAAATACATTAGGAAAATAAACAAACAAAAAACAACCAAACTGGCATGTTATATGAAAGATTAGTAAACCATATTCATTCTGCTGACAGAAGAATGTGTAGAATTATAAATAGTTTACAAACAAAACAGTATTTCTCAGAATCATATACTCATTAAAAACCCACCAATAAAAATGTGTTCATGGAAAAATAGAGATATTTTGAATACTAAAGTCCTTTATTCAACAACACAGAAATTTCACAAAAACAATTTACTGGGCAAATTGAATGTGGGGTGTGATTTTTTTTTAGCTTTTTTTTTTAGTTATTTTTTACAATTTTGTACATGCCCCATAAGTGATTTTCTTTAATAAATACACTGTTTTCCAAAACTGCGGGTTTTTTTTAATAATTGCACAAGCATACATACACCTTACACAAATTTCTATTAGGAAGTGGGACAGAGACGTGCACAGCTCGGCGCGGAGACGCTGTGGAGGGGTACAATGCCCGCGCCCCTGCACTGGCTCGGACTTCCCTGCACCGTGGAAATGAAATCCCTCCTAACACCAGAGCTGCCTCGACTCACTAGGAACACAGAGCTCAGTGTGAAGCTGCCAAATTTAATAAAAACAAAATCGGAAACATTTAGCTGTTACACAGGCACCAAGCGTTTGATATCACTGTGAATCTAACCAAGATCAAAGACCCACCCTGGCTTTCTGAAGAACACATCTGACCCTCGAAGAGTGCGTTCATTTAACTGCTTTGCTTTCCCCATTATTTGATTACAGATGCTATCAGTTAGAGACTCGCCATGTCATATTAATTGTACAACTTAAAGGCCAGGGGTTGTGAATGGAAGGGGACATTCCTTTCTTCTGGTGGCTGATTAACTGGATTCCTCTGAGCCTCCATGTCACACTCCGTATCAACGTTGTTTGGAAGAGGGAAGAAGTGGGACTGGGCAGAAGCAAGCAAGAGCCACTTTTATATACTCTTGTACTGGGAGAGGCAGAGACAGGGACACTCATTCTGTTCTCTTCCAAGGACAGATGTGTGCACACTCTGCAAAGGGACCTTCACTAGTGCCCAGGCATGAAAAAACACCAGAAAGCCACTTTGATCAGAAGGCCTGGGAAGAGAGAGGTCTGTATTGTGATGTTCCTGTGTTTTCAAGGTGCTTCCGGCACTGACAAGGAAACGGGGTCACTGCACCAGGCACCCTGCCCCCCACAGTACTACCCACACACACTCCTGGAATGCTGACTGGTATGGCATTCCTGTGTTCACTCTGGGACTAGGCAGGAGCCCCACTGAGTGGACTTCTTGGATAGTTACTATTTGGTAGAAATGAATGTGATGTGTGTTTTGGATGCTTTGGAGAGAGTTGCCCCACACAGTGATCTCGATTCGGATTTATCTAGTGTGGATCTTCCTGGCACGGAACATGAAACGTATACATGAAAGTCACATTTCATTGGCATTCTGGATTCATGAAAAAATGTAAACATTTATAGTCTTCCCTTAGGGTTCTGATAAGGGGATTCAAGGGTCCTGGGAGCCCAGAAGGAGAGCCCGAGGCAGACCAGCTGAGAGTCACCTACCTCAGGGCCACCAATGAGAACCTCATGCGCATTCTACATGATATAAATAGTTTTACCCAAAAGCATTAAAAAATGGGTGGTCTAAAAGAACAACAGCAAGAATAAAAACATTTAAAATAATTAAAGAAAAGCTACACTTTCCCATATCGGTAATCAACAGATTTTTCTTTCATTAGGAAATTGAATTGACATGTAAAACACCACATTTTACAATATACAGATTCATTAGTTGTTTAAGAAAACAAACAAACAAAACACATCAAGACATGCAATTGTTTTAGACTCTCAGTCCATCACTCTGGCATCTGGATACCTTATCATCCGTTCAGTGCAGCCTTACTAGAACTCCTTTTACTTTTGTAACTGGTTTCCAAAAAAGCAAGGCCGGCTCACCATTTGAATGTAAAGGTAAGTCACCTCTTTCTGTGAATAATTAACAAATTGGTTTCAATAATAAGCAAAATAAAGATGGAATAAGAAAGAACTTAACATAGTTCTCATTGGTCCCACAGCAGAAATAGAAACCCTAACTAGAAACCCTCAAAGAAATATACATCAAGGCAAAAGCTATTCCATAATTAATGTACAGCACATTCTAGCATTTCATTCTCTTCCCTAAAAGTGGTCAGATGTAATATAGAATGAACCTCCCTCGAGCCTCCCGGAACTAGCTGTAGACGTTGGGTTCCCACTTTACTAGGCAGGTAAAGTCACACCTTTCCTTGGCTGTGGCCAGAACCACGTGCACCCTCCCACCAATGAGAAGGGCAACTTCCTGCCTGTCTGTTTGAAAAAAAAAATCCCTCTGTCATTACTTCCCATTCAAAATTACAACTAGTTTTTTGTACTCTTCCTCCACTGCTGGGCTTCCTAAAATGCACAGTCCTTTTCATTATCCTTTCTTTCTCTCAAGTTATTTTCCTATGCAAGATCCAGTTCACTAACATCTTTTCAGCAAACTAAGATTTCACAGGTGAAAATAACAGGCCACTGGATCAAGAACCGAACCCTATGTCACATGGCAATTTTGATACTCTAGGATATTTCTGCTAAATTGTTTTATTCCTGAAGCTGAAAATAGTATTTGCAATCTGGCAACCGTATGCAAAGTCAATACAGTTCTTAATCTTCACAACTCATATCTGTACTAATGGGACATCCTCAGGGGCCTGGTCTGCCTTGAGCAAACTGAATCTGAAATCCGATGCAGATGGCCAGCACAGGTCTGATGTAATGCTATCACCCAAGTGAGGCTTTGCAGCCCTGCTTTGCAGCCCCACTCGCCTGCAGCCCTGCTCTGGGGGAATGAAGCATCCAGGAGAGAGCAACGGACCTGTGAGTGATGGAACAGTCCATCCTGGAAGCTTTGAGAAATAGAGAGTCTCACTTACATGAATGTGGCAAATTATCTTCCACTTAAAAAGATACCTAGTCATACCTCAATGCTTGAGGCCTTGATGGAGTCAAGCTTTAAAACAAAACTATTCATTTAACATCATATATGGAACTAAACCACTTGGAAATGTTTTTATTAAGTTGCTGTTTTTCCTACCAAAAAGAAAATAAAGTAAAACATAAAAAAATACATATCGCCCATGATGGGTGGGGGAAAAATGTTAGTCATGACTTTCTCCTGCTAAAATATGATACTTTATCCTGTATCCTAGAAAACACTTTTAAAAAAAGAATTTATACAACTGATTCTGCATCTTCCAACTACCCCGCGTACTCCGCCTGACAGTGCAACTCAAGACAAGTCAACTACACTAAGTATTCAGGAGGTACACCCTCTGTACAGCTTGTTTGTAAGCAATGCAAGTGCATAACCACTACTCTAATACAGTGCTCAAAAGATTAAGTGAAACGTTCATCACATCTTCCCTCTTGGAACCACACGACGGAAGGGAATGGCTGGATACACGATCATTCCTTAGTCTACTCCTTGGCACCAAGTCTCTAGGGAAAGCTGCATGGCCAATGTGCCGCCGCTGTTCCTGGTTCCAGAAACAACTGGCAGAAAGAGTTAAAGCTAACATTTATTGCTCCAGATTTAACTTGCAGAACCATACTGTTGTGTACAAACTGTTAATCTCCATAGATGCTCAGACGTGATTGTCTCCTTGTGTCTAAACACACAAAATACAAGCTGCTATCTGTACAGTTTACAGTACTGAAACACATATATTTGATGATGAAGTATAGATATGTACTTTGCAAAGATACATGATTTTACAGCAGGGGTTTACCCAAACTTATTATTTTACAGTCACTTGCAAAATAGACAACAACTTCACTAGGATAGCTAAATTACATCAAAGAAAGAACCAGGGTATTGAAAGGAAACAGACTGGCCAGTTCCCCAAGCTCCCAGATGAATTTTATATGTCTTTTTTTCTTTTCTTTTCCTTTCCTTTTATTATTTTTTTGAAGAAACCCCTATACATAAAATGAAAATAATATCTGGACATTTTCTTCAGTGGTGGACTAAGCAGTTTCTTAAAACAAGACATTAGTGTGCCTCTCCCAAATGCCTTGCAAATAAGATCTACTACTCTCTGCTTTAAAAGAACCATCGGAATGCTTCGGCGCTGGGAACAGGTGTTCTCTATAAAAAGAGCAAGAAAACAAGGTAAGCTTTCTTTCGATACCAAGATCAAATCAGATTTCTCTCCTGTACATGTCAGCAATATATTTTATCAGTAATCCACAACAGTGACTTGCACATTTCAACATTTAATAAAAAAAAAAGTTCAATCTTTGAACATTGGAAAAAAGAATATTGAAATCCTTGCTAGTTTACTGAATATAATTATTAGAGCACTTTGAACAACAACAAAAAATACAGGAAGTACAGCCTGGAACAGAAAGAGCAATCAGTATCAAGAGAAGGCTCAACCTAAGGCTCACAGTGAGAAGACCAGCCAAAAAGCAACATGTCAATACTCTGCTCTATGTGGCCTACACAGGGTCCAATGATGTCTGCATTCTGGAGACTAGCTTTTAGGGCAGGACAACAGAAAACTGCATCAATGTTGCCTCTTCAATTCTCAATCGGCGATGCTACACATCTATGTCCTATATATACTCTGGTGAGGATTCACTGACAAAAGGAACATTATTTTAAAGTCTGTATTTCCTGCAAATTAACGTCCTAGACATGAAACAAACTGGTAGTAGTCAAGGATGCTCAATACAACCTAAATCTCCTTCTACCTTAAAAATGCTAGTTCCCTCCATCCCCAAAATAAGGACTGACAAGTCACCACCAAATGCATGAGTGGTTCTTTCTTACAATTATTGTGAGATTCTTTTTTTGTTAGCAAAGAACTACACTACTTTTTTTTTCTTCCTTAATAAATTTTTTTGGTTTTGGGGTCACAGCTGGCAATGTTCAGGAGGTACTCCTAGATTGATGCTTGGTGTTAGCAGTGCTGAGGGACCACGTGGTGTTGGGGGTTCAGCCCAGGCCGCCCCCTGTAGAACATGCACTCCAGCCCAGTGATCTCTCACTCCAGTCCAGAGTATTGTGTCTTCTTTGTTTTCGAATTCCATCAAGTCACCATCACCACTCCTTTACAAGTCCGAAGTACAGGAATAGGAGTTGAAGGAATGTAAGAAACAACAGGTGACAAATTTTCTGATAGGAGCAAATGAAAAAGCATTTGTTTTGTTGCTTACATCCATCCAACTAACCTGTGTAGAGTATACGATAGGGGCTAAGGATAAATAAGTAAATATGTTGGTATGTTGAATGTTATCAGACTATTGACAAGAGACATAGAACACATATCCACGCCCCATACATTCACACATTATAAACATACTAAGACAATTAGCAGCACTTGGATTTTATATTTCAGAAAACACATGAAAAATTCTACTATAAACACTATTAGCTTTTTAGTGGTTAGCTTTTATTTATTTTCTCACACATGATGTATTTGGTTAACACAGTCCTACTGTGGTTAATGTCATGTAAAAATAAAAGTGCTTTAATTAAGACATCCATTGAGATTTAAATGAAAAAAAATAAATCTGCTTTTCACTATCCACACTAAGAATTTTTAGAAAAATTTCTTCACCATCAACACAATGAAATCTAAAATGAAGACGTTAAACTAATGATATACCACAATTTATCTAATCAAGTTTGCAATTATATACATATAAACAAAATATTTAACTTGGGAAATAATTCCTAAAAGTACAAACAAAAGATCCACCATTCCCAGAATAATGCATCAATATTTTGCTCCTCCTTTCTCGGGCTTAATGTTTTCTTCTCTCCTGCTCACGACGCAAAGCCACATCCCCAGCACTGGAGTTGCTTGGTGAGAAAATACCCTTCACCACTTTCTAAAATTAACTTTGGAATGATAAGCCTAACAATTACATATGCTCATTCCAATTATCTAATCACTAAAGGAACTATATGAATTAATATGAAACACAACAAAATTGTTCTAATATTCATACTTTACACACACACATGCAGGCAATGAAAACTTAGACGTTTATACCAGCTGCTAACTCTCTGTCTGATGCCAACTGAGAGTACATTTTATATAAGTGTGCATACTTATATAAAAGTAGTCATTTTTAACAAGATACATTTGATCCAAGCATATTCATGCAATTACAGATTCACATACGAGAAATAAACATGTGCATATATAGTCACATATACTCACATTTCCATGTATAGTATATGACAGAAAGATGCCAACTAACCCATAGATGCCAACTGGAAACAAGACTGGAAGCAGATCTTAATATAATCTTGTATCTTGATAAACATGTGTGTTTATGAAGATAAACAGAGACACTATATGGAGTGCATGTTTTAAATGGCACAGATTCCTTATGTCTTGGCCTCACTCTAAAATCTCCAGAGCCCTCCCCAGTGTGAGGTTTAGAAACAAGCAGGTTATGGACCTGCTCCCTGAAGTCAAAGGGTGTTGTTTGGGGAAGGAGAGGTGCTTCTCAGAGCTGGCTAGCTCAAAGCATGGACTCAACTATGCAGATGCAGGTATGGGCCAGGCCAAGAGCTGGTTTCCTGTACTCTCGGTCATAACAGGTAGACTATGAGACCAGTGTGGGTGCCCATGCAGGAGGGGATGGAGGGAGCCAGTCATAAGCTGGGAACCATCTTTTGAACAACTGTTTCTATGATATCTAATTCCTATGATATATCTGATTCCTATGATATCTGAGGTCATGAAACCCAGAGTGATTATGATTAGCTGGGAGAAAGCGATCATGGCCCAGGCTTTCAGCACAGGGGGACAGGGGGCGGGAGGACCTACTGACTCTTGCCTTGCAGGTGCAGACAGACAGAAAGTATGTGCTGCCCTGCCCCATCCCCCAGACTCACTGGAGACTGGCTCCAGGCCTAGGTGAATTCTCTTCAGCCCAGTGGATGAAGCTTCGCTAATGTCACGGGTGAGATGCTTGCCTAGTTCTGGGCTTTGGGGAAGTTCTGTGTTAATTTGGGGACAGACCTTCTCTCAATCTGTCCACTAATGAGGTCATCTTTGGGAGAGGACTCGCATTTGAGAGGGGGCAGGGCTGAACATTCCTCCACCGGGGATTACACCTGACCCGCTCCCTTCGGGTGAGAGAAATTCAGAGTCCCAGCTGGGGAATCACTCTTGATGAGATTACAGTGACTTTCTGCATCTCTGTGCTGCTTGCAGGAAATCGTTATCCTGAGTGACAGGAAAGCCAGAATCCCCAGGGGAGGGGGCGGGGAGGCACAGACCATGCTGTTGGCATTGTTTCAGGGCCTCCAGCAGGTGCCACACTGAAAATGCAGCCAGCTGGGCTCCCTGAGGCCTCAAATGCAGCCCCTTCTCCCTGGCTGAGAAAGCCCTAACTGGTTGAGTTACCTCCCACAAGCCCTCTAGGCACCAGCAAGATCCCAAACCACCCTCGAGCTAGGAGGGGCACCTGCACTTCCCTCCCAGGTAACTTTAAAAGCAGTTATCTCCTTAACATGAAAGGATGACATAACCCATACCAAAATGGAGCTTGCATTTAGATAACAAAAAAAAATTAGGGAAAAAGGGAAAACTTTTCAATTATGCGGAAGAAATATATTTGCTTGATCTTTGCTAAATCAGCAATGAAAAATAATTAAACAACCTAAATTAAATTAGAATCCCTGAAACTGTCCTCTTAAGAATTGGAGCATGCTTCCTGTCTTTGGGGACCTGCTAAAGGAGGTACCCTCAGGGATATCAGGCACCAGTGTATTTGTGAGAAAAATATGCCAAGGTCCAAAGCTGAAAATGGATCCTACAGTTATACCTATGAGGATATACAGAGTTGGCAAACACTAAGTAAATCTAATCACTCTTAAAGTTAGCAAAGAGTTTTCAAAGGGTGAATCAAACATAACTCTGGGCACTGAAATTAACTTCAGAATACACAACATTATACACTAGGATAATGACAATGATTATGACAGTAGCAATCTATACCTAAAGCTAAACAGATTTTGTCTATATATTTTCCAAGTCCCAGATCTCCAGGCTTCACCAGGACTATTAGAATCCTGCGGTGAAACAGGGTGGATCTGAAACAACCATTTTTTCTACACTAATCGAAAAACAATTTTTTTGCTTTCCTTTATCTTATTAAGGAACTCTCATTCCTCCTCGCACTTCCTGCCTCATCAAGAGAAACAAGATTCATGAGTGTACCAGCCTCCAAGAGCCCAGCGCCGCCTCACCTGCAGACTCTGCTCTCAGCACCCGAGGCCCGGGACCCACAGGCCTTACAACAAGAATCTGAGGTGATGCCTGATGCCAGCTGTAAGCCAACTCCCTGTACCTGAGTAGACCTCTTCACACCAGAACCACATTCTGCAGCAAAGAGCCTCGGGATGTGTATGCAAACATTCTAAAAGGCCACATTGCTTGCCTTTTATTATATTTTGATTTGACTTTTTATCTGAAACTTTCAAACTTTGGGATGCTTTGGATGAACACAAAGAAAAGGGGTTCTGAGGGTAGAAAAACCCTTTTTGTCCTGATTTGATTCACAGTGCATGCAAAAATATCAAGTTATGTAGGCTCTCAAATTTTTTACTGACAAAATTTCAAAATCTACTTTAAGTGGAAACGTGAAAAATCATATTTACAATATTTTAAATTTGAATACACACTTACAAATTAAGACAATTCTTTGGATATTGTGGTCTAATGTGATACCTGGCAAACATTAGAACCTTCCTAAAACATTTTCAGAAGAAATATTTTATACCCTATTTAAAAATAATATTTTTATGATAAAAATAGTCCAGTAACTATAAAATAATCATTAGCAAGCACAGATATAGTACTGGTCAGTAAGGTAGAGAGAATAACTTCTATACATGATCATCTGAAGTCTAACAGTTTACTGTTATTATAATAAAAACTTTTAATTCTGCAATTAAAAATATGCATTCATATAAGTATATACTATTTCTACTTTTTAAATTACATATACCTTACTTTCTCTTTTTGTCCCATTATAACATATATGTATCATTCCTTCCGTGATTCAGATTTATTTATCATATGACTATACAGGTCTTTGGCATACTCACATCTTATTATATGCTTATTTGGGCCATTGCCCGAATGTAGCCCCAAAACACCTATCAGTGTTACTTCTGGCTGGAATATCAGAGCCCTGCCTCAAGACAAAGAGGCAGCAAATCTACCATGAGGTAGCTTTTAGGACCCGAACTCTTGAAGGCTTTGAGGTTCTGGGAGCATCTCACCTTGTGGGTTTTCATACTGCCCTTGGCAGCCAGGATGTGGTTAATGGGGAGCAAGAAGGATGGCTCCGCATGCTGGCCACTGTCTACAGCGGCTGCTCCTGACCTGTCTTGGGGTGCTAGAACTACTGCTCCCCATCTGTCTATCCATCACCTGTACCACTACCTCTTCTCACCTCCCCACCACACCAGGGTTCCACCATGGCCATGCCTCGTGTGGGGCAGTCTGTGGTCACCAAGGTGTCCAGCACGGTCAACACTGTGGGGGTGGGAGGCACAGGCCCAGAAGGACCCCTTCAGCCAGGAGGAGGCAGCCCCCATGCCCTCCAAACCCAAGGCCAGCTTTTGGATGAATGCTAAGTCAAACTACTTTTATGCTGACTTTGGTAAAAGACACTTGAAACCATTTCATTCCAACAAATTTGTGTGTATATTTTATCTTTACTGGGTAGCTGAATGATTAAGACGTCTTCGGACATATTAAAATAAACAAAAATAGCTAAGTACCAGGGTAAGCTGTTCCGCTCAATGGGTCTCAACAATCCACAAATTAATAAGGTATTTCTGAACATTTCTTTCTATACACTAATTTTAACCTTTTACAGGGAGCATTAAGGGAAATTAAAAATAAAATTGAGATTAAAGAAACTAAATTTAGATATACCACACTGCCAAAATGAATTAAAGTCTCAAGTTTACTGAATTTATCTTAATTGTAAATCATTCGTGAGTGTATGGCAATAAGTGGATGTGAATATAAGCACACATATAAGTATATAGTATATATGACAAAGACAAAAGTTAATAATTCTCTCTGCCCTCAAAGTACTCTCTTAATGCTTGTTAAATGCAAAAAATATCCTCAACTGAGATCAAGCCTAATCAGCTAGTGAAACAACATTCTTTCAGTGACTAAGTTGATGGAGAATTTTGAAAATTTAATTAATTGTAAGCCCGCCAGCTAAGTGGCTCCTCCTTGTAGTGAAGAGTAAACAATATTGAAACAAAATGAGGAAATGGGAGTGTCTTAAAATTACAAAGAGGTGATTTTTAAAATGGTCAAACCGATCTGGATAGCCCCTAGCTGATATTCAAACAAAAACAGTCGTGCTGTCAGCAACTGAAATGATGGTGCTTCTTTATGGTTATTACAAACCAGGTAATTCGATACATTTTCTTCATCCATTATGTAAAACGTAAAACTATAGTCAATAGAAAGTTGTTTTCTTAGAGTAGGTTCTGTATTGTTTTGGATATGTCCCTAAACTTTATTTGGCTGAGAATCTTTTCTGACAACAATCCAACAACAGGGGTAGACAAGGCCCAGAAATCTAAGTTTGTTTTATGTCCAGGAACTACTAGAGGAATTGAGGGAGAATTTTACACATTTCTGTCACTTCACTGTAACCAATGAAATCCTCCAGGTGATTCAAACTACTACATTCTGAGAATTATCTGAGGCTTTTTAGATTTCTCCCAAAACTTGGGGGAAAATAAAACCCCCTGCAATTGCTATGAAACCCAATGTACAAACTCACAATTACTTTTTTTGGTTTCTTCCTTAATTTTCTTCTTAAATACCCTAAAATTAAAAGGCATTGAGACAAGCATAGCTGTAATTTAATCCCATCACATCACTCAGCACTGTTGCTCCTAGGAAGTGGAGGCCTCCCGCTGTGGCCACCAGGCCCCATGTGTGCTGGCCACGGCCTGTCTCTCAGGCACCTCCACCTCTTCCCCGAGCACAGTACCACGTGGCCACCTCTATTACTAACTCAAAGTGACCACTCTTTTTTACCAGAGAATTCCTAAGATGGATTCCTATTGTCCCATTATTTTTTCCTGAACTCTATTTATGCACATCTTCACTGTCAAGAAGTTCTTTTGAGAACACCTTCAAACTACACTGATATTTTGGAACAATCTGTTTTTCACAGATGTTGGGTTGCTTCTATCTTTGATTTTGAGTACGAGTTTTGCATATTTGAGAGAATTAAAGATCAGTGGGGATGGAGGAGAATACAATGGGTTTACCTGAAACATTTTTTTTCCATGATAGTAAATGAAAAGAACCAATGTTGGATGGGTCTAATGGGCCTAACTCCAGGCTCACAGAATCTTTTCCAGAACTCTTGAGACACTAGTACTTGAAGCACTGTGGCGGGTGACTCTGTGCCTGTCAGTCTTTTCTGCCAGAGCTCCTGTCTGGCTCTCCGGGTCAGTAATGCCACAGGCTGTCCTTGTTCTGTCCTTGTCCCTCCTTGCCTTCTTTCTTTTAGTAGCTCCCTTTTCTCTAATTCAGGTCAAACAAAGATGCTGAGTTGTTAATACATTCTTGAAATAAATGCTGAGTTGTTAATAAATGCTTGAAGTTTGAACTGTGGAGTTGCAGGTATATTCAAATGTTCAAATCAAGTGCTCTCTTATTTCTTGGAAAATGCTGGAACACTGACAGAAAACCTAACACTGCACCAATAAGCACTTGAACTACACAGGTGGAGTACACACATGGGCCAGTCTTCTCGACATCTGGGACAAATGAAGACAGTGCAGCAAGGCATCACATGGCCTTTCAGCAGATGTGAGGTGGCGTCCAGAGTTTTCTCAAGTTTCAGTCGGATTATTTGCAAGGTGTCCGTTTCTTGGACTGAGAGTTAAAAATGCAAGCAGGGAACAAAGTGTCCTCAATGAACGACTAAGAAGTAAAATCAAGAACTATCCTGGGTACTAAGAACAGAAGTCAGGAACAGACACATGCAGGATCCTGAGTGGGGGCAGAGGGGGGCAGCAGGTGGGGGCATAATCCACCGCACTCACTACAAGCCTCTCACTCATGGCAATATTTTTCTTGCCTGATCTGTAAGGCTGCACGGCCTGAGCTATGTACTGACTGTTATACATATGCTCCAGAGCATCCCTCTAAGGGATGCTCCTCTTGGGAGAAGGAAGACACTCTTCATAGAAACACAAGTGTGTTTCACTCTTCGATCCTGTTGGCGTTATGCCGGTTTTACAGAGAACTGCATTGCTCACTACAGACCAGGCCGGTAGGGTGACTGCACTCACTCATATCTTCTGACGCTCGTAACTGTGACCAAATCCGTTCCCTCGGCAGCCTTGTTGGGGTCTTTGGGTCTTGACATTCATTAACTCTTAGGTACTCTTTTTAATTTAGTACTCTTTTTAACTCTATTGTATTCCCCTCTTTTTTTATGCTATAAAAGTACTGCTGGTGAGCCCATATGTTGGCTTTGTGGACCACTTACTGGCTTCATGGACCAAATGCTGACTTCATGGATCACACAGGTTGGCTTCACGGACCATAGGTTGACTTAATGAACAACATACTGGCTTCATGGACCAAATGCTGGTCTCATGGAGCACAGGATGGCTTCATGAACCACGCATGTGACACACTCTCAGTATAAATGCACAGTTCTAGGACAGTCTGCTGCAGCACACACGCATGCATTGTACAACTGCCCCACCCCACACCCACCACCGATACACACACTCACTTTTGTGCACACTGTCCCACAAGGAGAGACCCACTCTGTGGCAGTTTTTTAGCAGAGCAGACTCGAGAGACTGGAATGGGAAGGCCAATGCACCCTAGTATCCCCCACAAATACTCCCTCTCACACAAAGGAGTATTTGTTCCTTCTTTACTGTTCTTTCTTTACTGTCTGGAAGCAACCCCAGGCCTGCTGGAAGCTACATGGAGCACAGCTCCCGTGAAGAAGTCCTTCCTCAGGGGTTATTTCTCCACCAGGTTCACCTTTTAGCCATGCGCACTCAGCGAAATATTGACAGCCTGCTACTCTTTTCCAGTTCCACCTCACCTCTTTTGACTCTCAAAATTTGAAGAAAATATAGCTTCTGAATTTGTCAGGTTTGCGGAAATGAACAGAAATGCCCATGACTCTTCCTGATCTATAAAGACACACCTCCTCCTCTAACTGCCGACTTGAGCTCTGTCTGTTTGGCACCATCAATCACATGGGAACTTTCCTCAGATCCTTGAGCAAAAAAAAAAAAAAAAATCCTATTCAGCAGTTTCCCCCACAACCTGACACTTCACTTTCTCAAGAATGTCCTCTGAAACACGGACAAAGATGCAGATGAAACCCGGCTGGGATCCCACTTCCCACCCATCCTGGATGCATTCTCAGTTAGTCACACTTTGGAATTATCTACCAAGTTTCAAAGGCAGATGAAAGAATATCAGCTAAGTCACATCTGTTTTACCTTCTACTGCAGCTGGAACTCCACTGACCTTGCGCCTCAGCTCTGACTCCTAAACTTAATTCACCAAGTCATGAAAGTAGAAAATCTGTCTGACTCCCTTCTCTGTGGAACTTAGTTGCTGCAGCAAAGCCAGCATGGCAGCCTACCTGGATGCTTTCCTTCTAGGTGTGGCACTGCATGCTGGGTGCATGAGCTCTTCCTCTTCTGTTCTCAGGACCTCCTTCACTAGCACCCATATCTTTGAAGGATTATCGCTAGTATTTCCCAGAAAAAACCTCAGTCTAGAAACTGTTTCTAGAATAAAAAGTATGCATAAACGAACCTTAACTTCATCAATATTCCTACTGAAAAGCAAAAAAGATTTCCCATGAAAGAATGCTTATGCTCTGCACAATCATTTCACTTTTGCACTAAAAATGTCTGTTCTTCCATTTCCTACACACACATGCCCTATAGAAATAGAAATAAGTCTACCATTTTCCAACATCTACTAAAATATGTTCTCCAACGAGAATCTATGCTAGGCACTTTAGCCATTCCATTTACAATGATTTTCTTCAACTCACTAATTCATACTCGGAGTAGCCCCCAATCTTTCTACAAAGACAACAGTGAACAAATAAAGGTACCACTCAGTATAGTGACACCCACACCTCCTGTCCAGAGGGTTGGGAATGGGGAGGGGTGAGGGAGGGTACTGGCCTCACTCAGGTGGTCTCCCCATAATTGTGTAGGGCCCACTCACTCAACAATGTTATTACAGAACAAAGCAAAGAAACCAGCTCCACCCAGCTTGATACCAGTGAAATTAAGCCAGATCTCTTGTGAACTGGATAATTAAATACCCAGGAAACACCAAACAAAATAGCCTACCTGGGCTTTCATTTCTGGAAACTCTGAGTGGCCAGTTGTGTAACGAATTGTCTGGCTAATACAACCGTCTCCTCTCCTTTGTCCGGATGGCTTTAGCCCAGGAAGGAGAAACCTGCACGTACATACAAACCTGTAACCACACAAACCTGTAACCACCAAGCAGTATGACAGCTTGGCGTGATACGAGTTTGGATTTGGGGGTGCAGAGTGGGGCATGCCATGCCCAGGGATGTGTTTTATTACTTGAGCCATTTGTTTACTCCCCAGGTCAGGGTTGACATTGTAAGTCCCTATCATCTGTGGTCCAAGAAGACGTGCCATGCGAAGGGGTTGTGAAGGAGTTCTGATGGGTTCACAGCGGCCAAGTCAATACAAGTCTTCCTCACTCTGTCTCCTACACTCTGGGCATACGGCCTCAAATAAGGTCAATTGTAAAATAAATAAAAGTCACGTAATTCGCATTACATTATCTGCATATAATTTATATTGGTTTTGTATCAAGGAAATACATCTTTCATATTAATTCTTGGAAAAAGTTATTGCAGGACTTGTCATTTCTTTGGAGTAAGGAATGTAATATGAACTAGCTGGGCTGAATACTAGGACAAAGAAAGACAGGGAGGAAGTGCTACAGGCTCCCTCTCCTACCTGGCTAAAGATTCTTAGGCTCTTAAAACAAATTAAGAGAAAGCCCCAAGTTTCACAAAGAAAGAAACATTTCTCATAATGTTTGAGTGTGGAAGTTAACAAGCCTGCTGGGATCCTGTTAGCCCCTGCAGAGCTAAGTCTTCAACATTATTAAATGGCTGTCGCATGTGAAGTGCGATGCAAGGTAACTCAATAAACAAGAGGAACCCGAAGGTGCTGACAGAGAGCAGCTACCCCAGGCCCTGCTGGATCGGTCCCATTTCAGAATAGGTGTCAACGGGCACTGAAATAAGGTGGGGCTGAGGGTAGCACCCAAAACCCCTCTCAGTCAGCAATTAGCAGAAACCCTCTCTGAGGTGCCAGAGCAACAGTACAGCAGTAGGGCCTTTGCCTTGCATGCAGCCAACAGAGTTTGGTCTCCGGTATCCTACACATTCTTCCAAGCACCACCAGGATTAATTCCTGAGTACAGAGGTCGCAGTAATACCAGAACATCACTGGGTGTGGAAAACTTTTTTGAGGGCCACACCCAGAAAGCAAAAAAGCCTGGCCTCAGAGGTAGAAGGGAACTTGTTTGTTGATATTGTTGGGGACCCCAGAGGCTCCCCGCCACTCTATGACCCTCAAAACATCCTTCCACATGAAGATGGATGAAGGGTGTGGAGTTATAAGCACCCAGGGCCGAGGGCCCACAGCCAGCAGAGACCCAGGTACAGAGTGTCAGAACCCACCTACAAAGGCAGTGTGTGCAGACAGTGCTTTTACTCTGGAACAATCTAGTACCATAGCCAAGAGCACTATGATGGAAACCACATAATAGAAATTTTGGTAGCCCTCACCAGTATTTTGGATTAATTTTGCCTTTCTTTTCTCTTTTGGGTCATACACGACAATGCTTAGGGGTTACTCCTGGCTCTGCCCTCAGGAATTACTTCTGGAGGTGTTTGGGGAGACCATATGGGATTCCAGGGATTGAACCCCAGTCAGCCAAGTGCAAGGCAAAAGCCCTACCCACTGTACTATCACTCCGGCCCCAATTTTGCTTTCCTTAAACAAAGAAAACTGATATATCTCCAGTCTGTAGAATTCTATGAGTCTTCCAATAAATCTTGATTTTATCTTATGAATTTAAGTAGGTATTTTATGTGATAAACATACACATTATTTTAAAATAAAGGCATCGAAAATCAGATGGGCTGGACATGTAATATGATTTGGAGACGACCGCTGGACTAGAGCCATTACCGACTGGATCCCACGGGATGTCAAAAGATCACGCGCCGCCCACCTACAAGATGGTCAGACTTCTTCGTCAAGACCCTGAACGAACAGTTTGAGGCTCTTTGTATTCCTGAAGCAACCAGATGCCATTGGGCTACACTGGCACGTGATAGGGTCAAATGGAAATATTACTGACACCCGCTCGAGCAAATCGATGAATAACGGGAGATGTCAAGTGATCAAGTGATCAAGCGTGTTTTAGAAACCAATTAAGAAATGAAGTCCTATCCAGCCCTATGCAGTTGATTGCATTTTAAGCTTTTCCAAAAAAGCAGAACTCAAACTCCAATCATTTTCTGGTTGAATGTGAAATTCTACACATGCAAACTACAGAGAGTTTTGTAAAACAAACCAGCTTGTTCCTAGGCAATTTCCACCCAATATAACCCCCTCTCCAAATTGCTTTCACCCCTCTGTTCCCAGTCTTAGCCGGGTTGGGTTGTCAGTTTCTAGACTTAAATGGGTTGTTAAGCTTTTCATACTCACCAATCTGCAATGGACTCTGCTAAGTACTTCACTATTCACAGGGAAAGGGTTTGCTCAGCACCCAAATACTGGATCACAGGGTAATCAGATCATTCAAAAGGTAGGAAATCAGATGAAGGAAAGCCTTTGCTTCTCACCTCCCCTGACATGTGCTTTCACTCTAATTTCAAATAGCCAAATACTCTGGTCTGATTTAGTGGGACACTTAAAGTTTGTTTAATTTGTCCAGACTGTATTTGGATGATGGCTGAATTACAAGTAAATATCCTACAGGCTCACTTGTCAATGGGTTTTAATCACTTCTATTCTACAATTCCTAGTTGCCATCCAAAAGGCTGCTTGGATTTAGGAATTATTAAATCAGCCTGACACCTTGAATTGTATCAGTGACTCCTGAACTTGGCTACAAGTCTTCTTTGTGACAAAGCTGAACTTTTTGGAGACTTTCCTTATTCTTTATGAAATTTAGGGTCTTTTCCACATTACATGCTAGCATTGACATATTTATCATTTTGTTCAAATTTTATTAAAAGAAAAACTTCTCCTTGAGCAGCTAGATACTTGCATCTTCATATTCAAATAGTTCTACTGACATTTCTGATTGAACCTAACTTTTTTTTTTATGGGTCATACCCAGCGATGCTCAGCGGTTACTCCTGGCTCTTCACTCCAAGAATTACTCCTGGAAGTGCTTGGGGACCCATATGAGATGTCGAGGATGGAACCGGGGTCAGCTGTGCAAGGCAAATGTCCTACCCGCTGTGCTATCACTCCAGCCCCTGAACCTAACTTTTTTTTTAAAAAAGAAAAACTTATTTCTGTAAATGACAAACTGATCGATCCTGAGATATTAAACTTTTGACCAAACTTGCTTGTTAATTGACTGCTTACACCATTTAATGGCATGTCTTTTGTAGATATTTCTTTGGGTGCCGATGGCACCCTCTTGCAGGCAATTCTTTGTCTAAAACTGCCAAGGGCAACGGGTATGAACAGGGTTCTCAGAGCTCAATGACGCATCATTCAGGACACAAATCTCCACTGCCCTGAGGTCTTCTCTCTGAATCATGACCTGGGCAGTGCTTGGATGCTTCCTTCAGAAGCTCTGTATACTTGAAAAAGTATAGCTGTCCTTACGGCACTGTCCTTGGCTTGGCCTTACAGCTTTCCTCTTCTCTAGACTGTCTGTTCTGTTCTGAGTCCCTCCGCTGACCTGAGTACTGGCCCGAAAGCCAAGAGCAGCAACAGGGGCAAGGGGTGGGGCTGGGGATGCAGGGGTAGGGGTAGTGTGTGTAATTCCATCAATCAGCTAATGCGCAGGAAGACAGAACTGTGTGGCCTCTAATGCTGTCCCACAGTGATCAATCATATCACCTGAGCCATGTTCAGGGACTAGAGGCTGGGGCTGCCCGAGGGACACTTGGATCCCTCGAGCCATACCAGGCTGGGAGAGTTAGTTTGACTTCAGAGTCAGAAATGTAACTGCTCCATAAATAAAAGCTGGAAGCAGGAGCTCTGTGAGAGACCAGGCCAATACCAGAGTTAATCATCACAGTCTATGTTCACAAACTTCTTGAAAACTCTAGAGCCATGATGGTCATCATTTAGGATATGAGTTTTCTTGGCTGGTTTTGCCAAATTATGGTTATTCAACCTCTATAATAATCGCTTTGAGTTTCTGTGACATATTTTAATACTAATATAATCTGGTCATGAAAACATATAATGCAAAGTCTATAGGAATGTGAAATTTGTTTTACAAGTCAAGTTCCATGGGATATACCATCAAGAGATGGTCTTACGAATATTTATAAGGCATCAAATGTTTTAAAACATCTGACTAAGCTAGAAACCCCACAAACAAGAGAAACAGTTTTAAAAGGAAGGTTAGTGTGCCCAAGAACCCCACATACCTACGTGAATCTCCCCCAGATTTCTGATCTCTTACCCTGAACATCTGATTAGGCCTCTAGGTTTGAGGAAGAGATGGGTCACATGAATGAGAGTGGGATAATGGTGCGCAGTCATGGATGACATCCACAACATGGGCAGGGCTAGAGATGAAGCCTACTAGGCACTGAAGTGATGACAATGGCGCAGAGTCCTTGACTGTAACTGAAGGCCAACCTAAGGTGAGCTCATGAACCTACAACATACCCCGATGGCTTAGAGCACCCCTTCCCGGGCCCACCAGCAAGGTGCCATCACATCCACTTGCATTTGGTCCATACCCTCAGGCTGCGTCACCCTCAGCCCATCACCCACAGCCCTGGGCTCCCCTCCGCTGACACCATTAGCAAATGACCCGATGAGAATGAGGTGGATCCAAGGAGACAGTGTTTTAGTTTCCACTAACCAACAGTCCTCTAAAGGCTTTAGTTTGAGGCAGGCCTGTCCTGGAGTCAGAAGGGGTTTTGGAGAAGAGAACACACTCAGAACTCCAATGAGACATTGGGACCCTGACATCAGGTACCTGCTTCTGCCCATCAACAGTGTGTGTGTGCAGAATCTTTAAAACCAATGAACCAGAAGACTCTGGGATCCTGTGAGCAAAATGCAGAAGGACTTGGTAGGAAACTATGAAAATAAGGAAAAAAAAAACCGCGTAAAGCAGGAGTGGGCAGCCCTGGGTCCCACTGAGTCCTTGTGTCTAATGACTCCTCAAGATTGCTCACTGCCGCCCTAAACCAGGTACCGTATGGCATGGCTGAGCTAGAGATGAATCCTCTAGGCCCTGAGCTTCAGCTCCAGACACTACAGGCCAAGAAGGGAGAGAAGAGCCACCGTGTCCTCCCACTGAGCCGGAACCGAGAACCCCAGTGCCAAATGGATCTTAACTTCTCATGGGTTTTACGGACCTGGAGAATTGACAATAAATTAATCCAGAAAAGAGAATTCAAGAGTTGAAAACTGATATTTTACTTAACCTAAGAACATCCATAGACCTGTTTTATTTTTTTAAATAATTGCTATAATCTTTCCTCACACAGAGCTGCCAAAGAGAATGCAGCACTGTGCGCTGGAGATCTGGGCAAACTTGGGGTGGGGACAGCTGCCTCAGAGAGAAGCAGGGAACTCCCCACTGACCACGACAGTGACATCAAGGTGGTGCTGACCTTTTTGGAATCCCAATGTGTTGTTTGCTTGCACTTGTACTAATGATTAAAAAGCAACAAAACAAAAACAAAAAAACAACAAACAATTGTGTGTCTCATTTCTGCTGGAATCTGCCATAGAGATCTCTCAGTGCCCCACTGTCCTCTAAAGACCAGTCCTTCAAGAAGACGCTTTAGGTAGTGCCCACATCTTTTGCACAGGAAGTGCAGGTGCCCCTGGTACTCACTTAGAAAGCCACACTCATCCTACAATACTGTCTGTTGAATGGGCCCTGATGCCAGAGCCACCAAGGTGGTCCAAGGATCTGGGCATCAGCCTCCGCCTTTGGCCTCCCCCAGCTCTCCTCCCTAAGGTCCCAGCCTGGCCCATGCCTTTCCATCCTGCCCTTCTTCATCAGGCTAACTTAAGACTTCCACCAAACACCTGTCTTCATGTTTGACATAATGAAAAGCCTAATTAACAATTACTTTAGTGCTAATTTGTACAACGTTTTTAAGGGCAGAAGGAAGGGGGGACCCCAATCAATTTGAGACCCTCCAGATTGGGTACCTACCCAAACATGCTTGGTGTCTAGAACAACTTTGTAAACACAAATGGTCACATTGTCGAGAACAGAAGTGTGAGGGACAGGGGCGTCCATAGGCCAGCTGTGGGAACCCTTCCTTTGGGAAACTGTGTGGACAACTGTGAAATGGACCTGCCGTGCCCACTCTGGAATGAATTGACTGCATCCCCTTGAAACTCCTGGGAGTGTTTTCTACACTGCTTTCTCAAAAAAAAGGGGGGGGGTGGGGGGGAGGAAGAAACATTTTCTCATGAGGAAGAGAAAAAACAACAGAAAACTGCTCCGAAAGGCAGAAAAATTCCCCCTTTGAATCCAGGTTTGCTTCTGTGTTCAGTGTGTGTGTGTGTGTGTGTGTGTGTGTGTGTGTGTGAGAGAGAGAGAGAGAGAGAGAGAGAGAGAGAGTGAGTGAGAGAGAGAGAGACATAGAGGGAGAGACAGAAATAGAGGGTGAAAGAGAGAGAGAGTAAATGGTGAATGGGCACAGAGGCTCCTGGTGGATTCTCTGCCAGGGGAGCAGTGCAGCCTGGGACCTGGGGACCTGGGACCAGCCCTGCCCTTCTGACAGAGGCCTTTAGAATGAGCATCAGGAGGGAGCGGGTGTGGGGGGATTTTCCATAACCCGGCAACGTGGAACTTTGATTTTTCAAACCAGTGACAAGAGTCTCCCCAGAGAGAGGAGGAGGGGCAGGCGCTGGGGGGCGGAAAAGGGATGGGGGGGTGTTGCAGCCGGGCCCGGGAGGCTCTGCTGAGGCTCACTCACAGCCCGAAGGCAGCCTCGGGGAAGGGGGCTGCATCTTGAAGCCCGACAAGAAGCCCTGCAGGGGGTGGAGAGGGGGTTGAGGAGGGAGGGGGGAAGCCCGGGAAACAAGAAATCATCTCCTCTGACCTCTAGCGAAGTGCCCGGTTTTTTCTTGAGCTCTTCACATTTCCTAAATTTGCAGATCTGGTGTCCGGTTTTGCGGTTCCTGCAACTGCTGCAGACGCCACAGTTGATGAGCCTCTTGCAGGGCACGCAGACCCCACAGCGTTTCCTCTTCTTCTTGGCGGGGTTGGCCCCGCCGGCGCCCCCGAGGAAGCAGAGGAGGAGGAGGAGGAGTGGTTCTGCGGGCAGTCCGCCAGGTTGGCGATCTGGAAGGCGCTGTCTGTGACGGCGGCCGAGGCAGCGGCGGGCGAGTGCAGGGCCGTCATGACGATGACCCCGGGAGGTAATGAGATGCCCCCTAAGGCCGGGATGGCAGAGAAGGTGCCCACGCGCTCGGGGAGATTCATGATCTCCGCGTCTGCGGCGCCGCATTTGAGCTTGTTCATGCATTCCCCAGCCAAAGGTCTGCAGTGCTCGGGGACAGGGTGGACAGGGAAATTGGTGTTGGCCATCTGCAGCGCGGGCTCGGGCGCGCAACCCGCCTTGCCCAGGCGCGGCGAGTCGTTGCGGTGGTGCAGGCCGGCCCGGCCCCGCCGCCGCCGCCACCGCCCCCCCGCCGCCGCCGCCGCCGCCCCCACCACCGCCGCCACCGCCGCCGCCGCCGCCCGCCGGGAGTAGCGCGGCGGCCGCCGAGGCCGACGCGGACGCGGAGCCGGCGGCCGCCGCGGATTTCCGGCCGCCCGCGCCGCCGCCCGCCGCGCCCGCCGCGCCCCCGCCGCCGCCGCCCCCGCCGCTGCCCCAGAGCATGGCGGTGGCGGCGGCGGCGGTGGCCGCGTTGTCGCAGTTCCAGGGGGCCATGCCGATGCGCGCGGCGGCCGCGGCGGCGGCGCTGCTGGGGAAGATGGGGGTGGTGATGCGCGCGATCTTGGCCGCCTGCGGGAAGGCGCCGCCGTTGCTCTTGTAGAAGGACGTGGCGAACGAGCGGTAGCGCTCCATCTCTGAGTTGTAATCCACCAGGCTGCTGAGCGCGCCCTCGGGCAGGTGACTCTCCTTAGGTAGCCCCGGCGCTTCGGGGCCCGGCCCCGGCTCCACGCAGACATTGGTGTTCATGGTGCAGGGCGGGAAGAAGGGGTGCAGGGTGGAGGTGGGGACCGCCGGGCCCGACCCGGGGCGGGAGCGGGGGAGGCGGGGACCGGGGGAAGGGGCGATGGTGCTGCGGGGCGCGGGGGGGAGGGCCCCGGCAGGCGGGCACCGCCAGGTGAGGTTGCTTTATTCCTCCCGGGGGCGCATGTCCACAGACGGCGAGGTCCCCGGCAGCGGCTTCCCGTGCATTATCCTCCAACTGTCACAACTAAAATAAAGAAAGTCATTCCAGCGGGCTGCACGAGGGCCGGGAGGGCAGATAAACAGTGCCCCGCGCCACACACTCCTCCTCCCCAACCCACTCCACCCCTCCTCCAGCGCCCACATTCTCCGGCAGGTCGTTTCCATAACAATCGGCAAGACGTGACCCCCCGGCCCATCCCCCCCGCGCTCCCCGCCCGCGCGCCACGGCTCCTCCCCCTATTCTTATAACCCTCCTGAGAAAACGTATTAATAGCCGGGGTACCCGGGGAAAGAGGAAAGACGGGGGTGACAAATGCCGAGGGAAAAGGGCAATGGGAGTGCTAAAGACATGCAGATCAGGGCCGGGAGGGCGCTGCTACCCGCCGGCGGAGGGCAGGGAAACCGTCGGAAACGTGCGAAGCGGCGGCGCGGCCCGGGCATGCAGATGCTCTCGGGAACGGAGCAGCTCAGGGCCCGCGAGGAAAATGAACAGGAAATTAGCAAATGAAGTCCTGAGAAAGTCGACAATGCCGCCGAGTCTCAACTGTAAGCAAACACAATGCAGCCGAGAGCGGCGAGCCTGCCGCAGACAATCCCGACTAAAGAGGCCGGGAGAAAGAACTACCAGCTGCCACGGGGTCCTTCTGTGTCTGCGGTCATTAGTTTGAATCCCAGCACAGCTGGCTCTGTTAGGGTCTTAATTCAATGGACCAAGGACAGGTCTCAATTGTACAAGCCATTTGGCGGTGGGGCTTGATGGGGGGACCGGGTGGCATTCTACTTGCTTGAAAGAAAGAAAAGAAAGATGGACTAGATGATTTTAAAAATAAAGCATGCACGCAGTGTCACAGGTTTTAAAGCAAGGGCTTGCAGCCTCTGGAAGAATATTCCCAGCAATCCCTAATGGAGAATCCTGTCTCTTCCCAAGACGAGGGAGGGAAACATGGATCTTTTTTTTTTTTTAGTAAATGGTCTCTTAATAGTCACTGTTTTTGTTTTTCCATTAGGTTCAAAAAACGGGGAATGGGGGTTTACCCTTAAGGTGTTCGCCTGAAGAAATAACCACCATTACAATGATTTTTTTAGCTCTTTGTAAGAGGAAAGTTTGGTGTTAACTAGGTATTTGCATTCATCTCTTTGCTTACAGGCCATTATTATGCGTTAGGAAGAGGTATTTTAGTTGTTTATTACAGAGGGAGAGGTACACCATAGCCTTTTAAAAAAGTAAAGCAAAGACAGAAAGTATATATTAACATATAAAACCAGTTTCTTTGTTCCCAGATTTTTTTTTTACCAGAATATCTTTCTGTGACATCTTTTGAAGCCCACATACTGGTCTAGAATGTGGAGTTCAGGGATTCTAAATGGGGACCCAGTAGTCTCAACCGCTCAGTTCAAATGGATATCAATTATAGTAATTATGCTTATAATTAGATTAATGAACCATTTATGCCCAAACTCCAAGTGCAAAAACTTCAAGACCTACTGATGAGGTGCCTAAAAAGAGGGGTTTATGTAAACAAATCCCTATTAGGCAAAGTAAATCAAGATAAGGCACCTCACCCCGGGCGGGATTAGGGCTGGCAGGCAGCCTTCAATCACGGCCCGTCTCCAATCACTCAGGAACCACCTCTGTGGTTTCCATTAGGGGAAACTGCTCCCTTCTGAGGTCTGCTGGCAATACAAAGGGTGCCCCCCAAATGCTTCTGGCTAAATAGTCTTGATGCTTGGGAGGGGGTGGGGAAGACACAGCAAGAATATGCAGATAGCTTCAGTTTCTGCAAATCACATTGGAACTGCAAGACCGTAATAACTGCTACTCAGTCAAGACTAGTTCTGCCAACCACGCATTAGACAGCACCACACTGAGTGCAGGGAGGGAATTTTCTCGACATTTTAGTCTCCTGACCTCGTTCCAAATAAAGAAATAATTTCAGGTCCTCCTTCCAGAGTCTTCCAGTGGTGTTTCCAAACACCAGCTTCCCTGCTTTTTCTTATCACCATTGCCTTCCCCACTCCCTCCCTCAAGGTTTAATGCCACCAGGAACTGTAGAAACCGATTGTGCCCAGTATCCAGGTCATTATTGTTTAATCAATGCATCTCTGGAGCATGAAAAAGGTACCTAAGCCACAGCTATTGTTTGGGTTTCCTTTAAAACACAAAAATCACATCCACACACATACACAAATAACTACAGTCCTATTCCATAGCTAAATGAGCCCTCCAGACTTCATTCTGTCCTGCCTTCACACAGTGTGGCTCTACAAGCCTGATATTGTACGCCTGGTCTACCAGAGACAGAGAGATCAAAGGTCATATTTAACATTCAGGAGGAGGGGCGGTGCAGATTAATTAATAAATTAATACAGCACAGCTTTTATTGCTGGAGTCCAGCATTAATAATCCACTTTGACAATCCCCACGGACAGCAAACATTTTAAGAGCAAAAAGCCAGAGAAAGAGAAAGAACAATCACTTACCAGTCTCTTTTTTATTTGGGGAGCCTTAGAATTTGCAGACGCTGCCAGTCTGCCTTTAATTAGTTGCACATCACCCCTAACACAAAGAAACACAAATCCAGATGTGTCTTGGCAGCTCCCAATTACAACTTTAATACTTGTAAACAAACTGTTGGGGAGGGGGAGAAATAAATATGCGGATCAAAAAAATACCTGTAAATGGCTTTTTTTTTCTTGTTGCAGAGAGGAGGAGGAGGAGAAGATGGTGTTAGTGGTGGGGGCGGAGAGGAGGAGGTGGGGGGGCGCGGGGCGCCGGGCGGAGTGTGTGTGTGGGAGCTGGGGCGGCTCTCGGCGGTCTCTCCCGGCGCGGTGCTCTCCGTCCGTCTCCCCGTCGCCGTGTGCGAGGGCGGAGGGAGGGAGCCGGGAGCCTGTGTGCGCGGCCGCCCCCCTCCCCCGCGCTGTTTGTGTGTGTGCGGGTGTGCTGCGGGGGAGGGGCGCGGAGAGGCGGGGGGGCGGGGGCGGGGCGGGGTGATTGGCGCGAGGTGAGCAGGACGCGGGGCGCGGGCACCCTCCGACGATTGGCTGCGAATCGCCCGGGGAGCCGGGGGCGCACGCGGCCGCCGCTGCGCGCCCCAGCCCGGCCCTGGCCCGGCTCCCTGCCTCCCCGGGCGCCCGGCCACGGCCCCGGCTCTCCGCGCTTACCCGCGCCTCCCCGGGCGCCCGGCCCCGGCTGCCCGCGCCTCCCCCACGCTTCCCCCGGCGCCCGGCCCCGCCCCGCCCCCTCCCACGCCTCCCCGGGCGCCGGGTCCCAGCTCCCCGCGCCTCCCCACGCTTCCCCAGGCACCCGGCCCCGGCGCTGGCGGGCCGGCGGGCGGCCCGCGGCGCCGCAGGAAGAGCCACACAAACTTGTCGGGGCTTGGGGTCGGGCCCTGACCGCCCGCGAGGCCGCGCACTGCCGCCCCGGGGCCGCGGGGCCGCTCCCCACCTTCCCCGCTCGCAGCCCGCCGTACGGGGCGCCGGCTCCCGGGCCCTGGCGCTCTGCAGCGGAGGGTGACGAGGGGGTCCCGGCCCCCACAACCCGGAGCCGCCTCCTCCGCCCCCCACTATTCCATCTGCTAGTCCCACGGATTAATTACGATTTTTAAACTTTCTGTCCTGTGTTTAATTCCAGATGAGCACTAACTACGTCGGTATCTACAGGGGATCTGTTTTATGCCAGTCTGATTCCCTGACAGAGGGGGATGGGGTGGAGGGTAGTTTAATCATTGGAAGATAAATCTTTAACCACAGGTCAAATATAAATAAAACTCGCTCATAAATGCAGCTATGAATTAACTTTTCCCTGCTGCCGCGAAGATGAGATATTCCCTGATGCTCGTGCCTCGCTATTAACATGAAGCACGTTCCCGTGGAAAAGACTGCAGAATTAGATATGAAGATCGGAATCTTTTTTTTTTTTCCAAGAGAAAATTATAGTGGCTGATGATAAGTAGGACGGGAGATCTGTTTCGAATTGTTCAAAGCTGTGCTACACAAGAGTAAAAGTTCTGCATAAAAAATTAAATCCCCAGATTGTAGAACAATTCGCTACTCTAGTTTCAGAGAAGGAAAGTGGGATAAATTGTTTCTTTAGCAAGGCATTTGAAACTATTTTGTATTTAATTTTTTCAGAGGTGGGTCTGGTCATGTCCATACCCTGCCCACCCACGTGGCCGAAGGGTCATTGACCCGGAGCTGAGAACTGGGGTCTCAGCTGTAGAGCGGCTGTTCCCCAACTAGTTAGTGACCACTGGAATTGGGTGAATGACCTGAGTCACTGGTCTCTCACTCTGTACACACGAAGTCTGGTCAAAGCAACGGAGCCAGTTGTTTGGAGTTTATAGGCAAAACACGTGGGAACTTACTAAATTAGTTCATCAAGAAGATATTTTTATATTTTCATTAGTACTTGGTAAAAGTAATGAAGGAAGTTTTCTATTCAACTTTTTTTACTGCTCAATCATCATCTGAAATTTATCAGCAAAATGTAGGAACTTTAATAAATTAATAGAGAAAATCTAAGATTTTTTAAACATCTTCAAAATATTTAAAATGTCAGACCAATGGCACAACATTTGAGATTTGAAAATTAGCAAATTTTAAAATGAAGTAAATCGTACTTTTATTGTGCTAATTTTACTGTCCTTTTCAGAATGCTTCAAATTCACTTTCCAAGTGCTATCTCAAAGGAGAAACTATGTAATAGTTCATCCTGATAATAAAAATATGAACTGCTATTCATTATCCATTTGTGTGTGAGATACTACCAATATTTTGGTGTTCACAAAGGTATATTTTGGCCTTATACTATGGAGTATTGTTTCATTTTCACAAATGGGGAAACTGAGGTCTATAGAAATCAGTTCAGCCTACAGCGGATCATAAAATTAGGCCTGCAGCCCTGCCAGCTAGCCCCTGAGCATATAGCCAGGGAGCAAGCCCTGAACACTGCTGGGAGTAGTCCCCAAACTAACAAAAAACAAAAACAAGTGAGTGACAATGTATGCTCTTTTATTTGAACTAGAAACCTCACCCCTGCTCTCACTATCCATTACTGATAAATCAATGAACCCTTTTCTGCATACTAGAACCTCAGCTTTAATTACGACCATAGGCCTGTCGTTATGCGACATTAATTGCACATCTGCGCAGTCAGGACACCCATTGCTTCCCCTGGGAATGGATTCCGTCTTAAAGCAGTGAGGTGTGGGAAGGAAACCCTGTCAGCTCCACAGCCTCTGCTGTGCGCCTCACAGGGGCACCACATCCTGTGTTGTCTTTCCTGGATTGACGGGTGAGGACGTTCCAGTGGCCATGGTCCCATGTGTGGCCGTTTCCTACAGCCGAAGCTCCTCTCTGCGCAATGCTAGTCCAGGTTCCAGTTTTGTTGGTAGACGCAGCTCTGGCCTTTCTTCTGGTGACCTAAGTTGGTGGACACTGGCATGCAGAGAGCACCCTGAGAAAGGGGCGTCTGGACAGGTCTCCCCAACTGTGCAGTCCTTCCCAGGCACTGCTGCTTTCCAAAGCAGTGTGGTCAATGGCGCCATGATTTTCCTCCCCTTGAAAGTCACTCTCTGTCATTGATAGACTACCAGGTGCATCCAGGTAAAAAACCCTTTAGCTCCTCATTCTGCACTTGCCACAGTTAGGTGAGTATTTGGGGCCTGGAAACTATCCCCTCCTCTCAGATCTGGGTCTTTTCTGCTTGGGGGCTCTGCTGTTCCTCAGGGGCTGTGACTGGTTGCACTGAAGGGGAAAGGTCCTTGGAGTTGTGACCTCTCCTTGTGTCCACCGCTCAGGGCTATTTGCTGAGATTGCTTCTGTGCTCTCTTTGATGGGGATAGCGAGCTGGCCAGTCCCTCCAGGAAGCACTGCTTGGGGAGCAAGAGTACCTTTCACACTAAGTACTGCAGGAAGGAGAAGCAGCAGCGGGACAAGTTTCCCAGACCACAAAGTCCTGGCGTGGCCTCCCAGAGCCACTCATCTGCCTTCTTGCTCCACAGGCTGTGGCCCCTACAGCTGACATGGACGGTCCCCTTCCAGTCTCCTCCTCTCTAATCTGCCTGATATTTGGATGCTCATCTAAGACGGAGCTTAACTGATGGACTGTGACCCCATAGAGGGTCACGTGATTGAATGTGGGGTTCATACACAGTCTTAAGCATTTAAAAATCAGTTCCCTTTATTATTACTCACCATTTGAGTCTACTTCCTAGGCCTGTATACTGGGTGGGGCAGACATTAGTTGGATGAGATGGGGTGGAGGGTGGCAAGATTGTAGCAGCTCTGCCCATAGCCCCCTCGTCCAGGAAGGAAACAGGCCTTGCCATGACTCTACCACAGAACTGCAAGCTAAGCCGAAGCTTTGTTATTGATCTGAAAGCGATTTTTTGGTTATGATGAATTATTACATTATAATGAAGTCATACTTTTAAAGCTCCTGAGTGAACTTTCTATGGGCATTTCCAGAGATTTTCTTGGGGTTCTGCAAGTGGAATTTGATGACTTTAGTTCTTAAAAATCAATAGCCTGCACACCTGCCTTCTTTCCCATCAATTTCCTATCGATACATCGTTATCACAGCTCTGACCTTCATATCTGAAGCCAACAGCAGGTGCCCAGAGCTTTTTTTCCTTTTTTTCAACAATAATAAATTTGTGTAAGGCCTTGTCTTTCTGATACAAACAGGGATATTTAAGGAATGTCTGGAGACAGATAAAGAGGGTAAAAAGTGGGTCCAGGAGCTTTACCTGGTACTTGGCCTCACTAACACCATATTCAAATCAACGATGCTAATCACAAACACTCATCCCCTATTTCACGAACAGTCTGGACACCACACAGATAAGTTCCAACAACTACAACTCGGACATGCGTTTTCCAATTTGTTCATTTTAAGATCTTCCTTGGCCAAGGCTTATCATTCATGTTACAGTCCTTCCCATGCTAGAAATTCCCACCTACACAGTTACATGTGTGACCATCTGAGTCAGTTGCCTGGGAACTGTGCCCCGGAATATCAAGCCCCCTAACCCTCCCCAATCCCATCCCCATGGGCTGATAGCAGGCCAGAGAAGCATCTCCAGGGGGCTGCTCCCGACAGGGCTCGTTCTGACGTGGTACTGATATCTGTGTGATGTATGCTGCAGTGTGCTTTGTTCAGGGCCTGATCAGAAAACCCAAGCACAGTATTCTGATTCGAATGCTTGAGGCTTGGATCCAAGAGATTCTGTTTGATCCAGAAGCCCTAGTCAGGGTAAGCTGCTTCTGGCTGCCAGCAGATGTGAGCTCAGCTCAGCCTCCTTGGCAGTTCCATTCTCTTCTCCTTGGCACCATCCAGGCCCCCTTACGTTGGCATTTCTGGAAGTAAAACTTACCTCTGGCATGGGGACTGCTGTGCACTTTCTTGGGAGTATATTTCTGAAGATGGACAGAGGACAGTCTTTCACAGGCGAGGAGAGGCATATGATGCTGGAAATCTCATGAAAATGACTGTCTGGAGCTGTCACCCACTCCAAGTCCCATCCTAGAGGGCTTGTTTCCTGGAGCGTGGGTGAGCTCCAGGGTGGTGGGGTGAGCTCTGTGCGGAACAGCAACACTCCTGATGCCTCAGGACAGACTCACAAGGGTAGCAAGGAAGAATCTTTTCTCTCGGCTCTCCCCAACTCAGCTCCAGACCCCAAGCCTCCCCTGGGGCACCTCTGTATTTCCCAGAGCCCAGACTCAGTGACTTGTGTTCAAAAGGAAGCGGAAGTACTTGTGTTCAACTGAAGTCTATACACAGGCTTTAGACTTCAAAGAACCCAGCAGGATGTGCACGCAACACACTACACACACACACACACACACACTCATAATACAGTCCCTCAGACTCACACTCTCACACATATTCTCATATATACACCCAAACTTACACACTCTCATATATACTCACACACTCAGATACACTCACACTCTCAGACTCACACTTTCATATCCACTCTTTTTTTTTTTTTTTGCTTTTTGGGTCACACCTGGTGGCGCTCAGGGGTTACTCCCTGGCTCTGCACTTAGGAATCCTCCTGGCGGTGCTCAGGGGACCATATGGGATGCCGGGATCGAACCCAGGCCTGCACAGGCCGGCCGCGATGCAAGGCAAACGCCCTACCCACTGGGCTATGGCTCCAACCCTCATATCCACTCTTACTCAGACTGACACACTCACATACACTCATACACACAGACTCACACACTCTCATACACTTACACACTCACATGTGTAACCACACACAAACACAAATACACATATGCTCACACATAAACACAAATACGCACACACAGACACAATTGCCACTAGTTTCAAAACAATATGTATCTAAAATTCATTTTTAAGAACATAAAATTAGGCTTCTACAAACCATGCATTTAAAGCTCAGTAAAAACTTCAAAGTCTAGTTGATTTAAAAAACTACTTTTACTATTAAATAATATTAATTGCAATCAGCTTTTTGAATTTGATATTCTTCAACACAATGAAAATTTTTATTAAATGTTTGTGATTTTTTCTTGCCAAACTCAAGACTTTGATTTCAAGGTAACCCAGTTATCTTCATTGACAAATAAGCACATTTCTGATACTGCCGTCAATACTGTGTTTTAAATCAAAATAATTTTAATACTTGGTTTCTAAAAATGTAGGGTTTCCATTGTTCAGTTCTCTCAATTAACCCTTTTTAAAATAAAGGTATTATCTTTCTTTGTTGAGAGGGAAGCATTCAAGCTAATATCCCTGAGTTGTTGACGTTCAATCCAGGAAGGTTTTTTTTTTCTTTTTCTCCAGTGCTGGACCCTTTGTTTTGCGGTAGTTATAGCAACAAAGGGAGAGTTCCTTCTGTCTGTCTGTTGTGTTCTCTTTCCAAACCAATGACAGTCTTCTAAGCTGTTGTGAAGTATGGAGAATGCTTTTCGCGTGCATTGATTTCTTGATTTACTGATGCATTTAGCCAAACCAGCAATTTAAATGGAAATAGTTTAAATAAATGCAATTAATTGAAAAGGAATTTGCATGTTATATGTTTGTGGAATATGGATTGCTCATTTAGATATTTTTTCCATAATGTCTTTAAGCTTCCTGAATCAATTTGCAATTTAACTCTAAATGATAAATTTTATTTGTCCTATCAATATATCTTCTTAATCTAACCAGAGATGGAAAGGGAGAAAATACTTAGAATGGCTTTTTTTCAGAAGAGTAATATGTTGGAAGAACATGTAGTCTGTCTCCACAAACTGGGCCACACAATCTCAATCTTGGTATGACCTTGGGCATTCTGAGTCTCATTTTACTGATCTGGAATATCAGTTTAATTATAGAAATTACCTATCTCACAGGCTTTGCGAGGTTTAATTAATGTTAGTGAGCGTTGGAGCTTTATTGAGTAGAACAGTACTATAAAGGCAAACTGCCTGAGGCCACAACTCCCAGACCACAGAGTACTTGATGTGATACTGTCCTTTCTTAGGAGTAGCCTCTGCTCTCCCTCCATCCAAGACCTTCTGGCCTTCTGTCCTCTGGTTCTTTGGGCATCTTCCCCACAGGAGCTCGCTGGGGCCCTGGGCGCAGCTGAGCTCAGTGTTCAGCAGAAGGCAGCTACACTGTGCTCGTTCCTCAATCTCAAATCCCTAACTGGGATTTGGCTCTCAATCGCTTTGTGGGGGCCACGGTGTCAGAGAGGCCGTAATGGACTCTGGCCTCTCAAAAAATGAAACCCTTGCCCACCTAATCCCGAAGGGTATCTCCCCAGTATGCCCAAGCTAGCAGTGCTTTTCACCCCTTGCCTGGCCAAATAAATGGACCAGTCCGGCCGGCTCCCAGCCACGGCTCTGCTTTTCAAGCCCTTGACTGTGGGACTCATTTGCTCCCCAGTTCTCTGGGTAGGTGGGAACAGCCCGACTTGTAGCCACGCGCCAGTGAGTCCAGCCAAGTTCCCAGCCACCCTTGCTAGGACTTCAGTGGTGTTACCCCATCTCTGGCGCCGTCTTGGCTTGAAAGACTACGTATTATGCTTTAAATTGCACTGGGGCTCAGTTTTGCCTTTTCCTCGAGTTTTTATAAGCTCCTTGCACCTGTGAGCATTCCCCACTTTCTTGGCCACCCCCAGCTCAATCCTTTCAGCGGGACGTAGATAATAGGAAAATGTCCACTGTGGCAGCTGGTGAAGCGGGCCGGACCTGGATCTGCCTTTGGCTGGAAACGCTAGGCAAGATGACAAGGAAAGGGCGCAGTTGGGATCCTACAGCCTCCTTCTCCGCCTCCACTTTCCTAGCAGAGCGCAAGAGGTACCAGGGGAATGGGGCCAGGACACCACTGCCTGCTGGTCAGGGACACCCCAGAAACTTCCTGATCCTTATATGAACAAGAAACCAAAGGTCTCTCTTCAATGCATGTGGAAGATGCCTTTAGTGGGTGGGTGGGTAACTAGGTCTCACAGAACAGGCTCCCACCAGACACTCAGCTCCCATCACGAAGCCTTCTTCACCTCTCCCCTGCTGTCCCCGTCCCAAGCTCAATGCAGCTCTGGCACCAGTCATTTAGGGAAAAAGATCTCCTCAGAAAACCTCAGAGCAAAGGCATGACCCCCCTGCCTAGCTCGGGCTGTCAAATGTGTTGAGCTCCCCTCCCCCCACGCCTCATACTTCTATCCAACACTCCCAACTAAATAATAGGCCTCCAGGAAGCACTGGGGTCCGCAGACAGGAAAGAGGTTAACACAAACCTGGGTCCAGCTAGGAAGAGTACAGGACAGGTGAGGGACAGGGGGTAATCAGGGTGGCCTCCTCTGAGAGGGACCCGCCAAGCTTCTGTTAGCCCTTGAGAAACTGCCCAGCCAGAATGTGCCTGATGAAAGGTCGTTCGCAGGCAGGCGGTGGTGAGTGGATAACCCATTTATGAAGGGCTGTAAGACCTGTCTCAAGCAGCAAGGCTTTCTGGGCACAATTTTTATTTATTGACCTTTCGCGGCTGTCTCAAGCTAAGCTAACAAAACTTTGGTGCTGTGCTCCGAGAGGAGCTGAGCTAGAAACAGAAGGGCTGAGGTTAAAATTCTTAATGTGAGAAAAAGTAGCGCAGTGGGAAGTGGAAGCAAATTAAATTAAGAGAAATGGTAAACAATTTCTGGTGTCGAAAACCTATTTCCATAATTAAGTCCATCATGAATAATTTCCTCTTATACCTTCTGGTTGACTCCAAAACTATTGCTTAAACATAGCTGCAAGGCATCAGTAGCAAAGTAAATAGTTGTTAAAATTTCTAGTTGATCCCAAACTGACTCAAATTTGCAAAAATCTGGTGCTAATTTAAAAGTAAATAATAAAGCAACACTTAGCAGAAGTTTCTAACATAAACAAAGCTGTGCACGTCTTGTTTATTTATGGGATCCATGCAAAGTGTCACATCTATTTAAAAATATTCAGCATGAGAGTGATTGATTTAAAAATTGAATAGAATTAAGGAGCATACGCTGCTCCTTAAGCCCTGTTCATGAAAGGAAGAATGAGGATATTTTGCGAATTGTCCTTGGGAATTTTTTTTTTCTTATACTCCACTGATTAATACTTTGTAAAGGCTGGGACGGTGGGCAGACCCCCATTTCCAAGTGTATCTGAATTGAGACATGGCAGACCCACTGCCTCTACAGAACAGCAGCCTCTACTCGCCCCACCTAAGAGCTGGAGTCGGAGTGTGAAGTCTCCACTCTTTGGTTTGATCCCACCAAGTTCTGGGTTTCCAGAGTCACCACAGTGTGCAATTTTACCAACTTTGTCTATCAACATCATACTTCTCAAACACCATACCCCTTATTGAAGCCCAAGAAGTTAAATCACCAAAGAAATAACCCCTCCTGGTGTGGTTCCTGGCCCAGGGTAAGCTTCTGCCTGCTGTCCTCTGCATGGGCTTGGGTATGTTTCTGCAGCCGCAGTGGGAGTGTGAGTGTGACAGACCAGGGTCCTCAAACATGGAGGAGACATGCAGTGGGCTCCTCAGCACACCCAGCAAGGAGAGGGTTACCTAGGTTCAGCACAGCCACGGCTGATGAGGTAATGAATCCCAAGAAAGAAAGGAAAGAAATAAAGAAACCTGGATCAGTGGGAGCAGCGCAGGGATGGCAGCAAAGCAGAAGAACTGGGAATTTGGGTGGGGAGGGAGAATCTGGGGTCCACAGGAAGGACCTCACAGGGGAGTTTTGCAGGGGCAGCTGATGCTTCCCACCCCACTGTGTGACCTGCACCTCCTTTCCATTTCCTGCACTCCCAAAATTTCGGCATCTCCTTCCTGTTCTCTGTTGCTTTCCCTGCTCACCATGGGTGCCTGTAGAAGGCAGAATTCTGCACCTCCTACCAGATTCCCTCCTGATCTGGGTGTCTAAGTACTCCGTTCCTGCCCCACAGCAGCCTGCAGGGCCCCTAAGGCCTCACTCCTGCCTTGACCCACCACTACCCCTCTGCCTCCGCAACTTACCCTGAGTGTGGTGATTAGGGGCTCCCACACCCCACCACCTGGGCTCAATACTCTGTGGCCTTTAGCCGCAGCATTTCCAAAGGAACAAAGCAGCTATGCTGTGTGACCCCCCTGATCACCGTCCTTCCATGTGGTCTGGCTCTCGTCAGGGCTCTTGTCTGGGTGCCCAAAGTGACCGCATCCCGTGTCTCCCCATCTGGTCTGCCCTGTGTCTCCTCTTAGACCATCACGGAGCTCTGATTTGTTCCCGCCTTGTCCTAACACCGACTGACCAGAAGTTCAACTTCTAGCCATTCTAGAAAGAGACTTGGTTCCCTTCCTCTGTTCTCCTCCTCCCAATCTTGTCCCCAGTAGGAGAGCGAGGTCAGTGCTGGTGTAGTGTGGGCCAGACGAACTTTGATAGGGACTGAAAAGTTTGGTGAAAATGCACTGAAACTTTTTTTTATAGTTCTCATTATGTTTTCAGTATTTTAAAAATGAGCTGTGGAAGGCACTTTGGAATAACAGGATGGGGTAGAAATGAAGGTATGAATGATAAAAAAGATCAAGTTTACACAAATAATGACAGGGATTAACACCGTTCACATCTGAACACTTTGGGCTTTGTCTCTTTTCTCATGAGATATATCATGTATATTAAAAGTGCAGAATAATATAATTAATACTATAAATTCAATTACATACAATGTGCTTTGTTTCCTTAGCCATTAATTATTGACTGAATTTTTAAAATATACTTTAGCCCAGTTGAATTGTTGATTTCTTCTTGTGTGAGTTTTTGCAGTTCTTGTTTTTGGGGACTTGGTTCAGGTCACTGGTGCTTTTCCACCTGAGTTACTAGAGTGTGTTCATAGCAAACACATTATTAGACTCTTCTCCCTTTCTATGTTAGCTCCTGTGAGACCCGGACTCTTGGTGATTTTCTCCCAACTGGAAGAGCTGGAGGACATGGGGAAATGTGGCTTTGTGGTTTTGGAGATCACAAGACCACACCGGGCCTGTGGTGCTTGAGGCCTCCACTATTTCGGTCAGTGCTCTGGGGAATCGTGATGCTGCCAGGAATCACACCAGGGTTGGCTGTGTGCAGGCATGGGTATTGCTAGCATCGGTCCTGTCTCTTCACATGATCACTTGATCACTTGACATCCCATTATTCATTGATTTGTTCGAGGCAGGTGCTAGTAACATTTCCATTTGACCCTATCACGTGACAGTGTAGCTCAATGGCATCTGATTGTTTCAGGAATGCGAAGAGCCTCAAACCGTTCATTCAGGGTCATAGCGAAGAAGTCTGACCATCTTCTAGGAGGGCGGCCACGTTATCTTTTGACATCCCTGGGATCCAGTCGGTAATGGCTCTAGTCCAGTGGTAGTCTCCAAATCGCATTACATGTCCAGCCCATCTGATTTTGAATGCCCTGGCAAACGAGACAGCGTCCCTGATTCTGGAATAGTGACGGAGGTCGGAACTCCGATTCCTTCTCTCACTTGAGTGAGGCGTGATATTCCAAGAATAGCTCTTTTGATTCCTCTTTGGGAGACCCGAATAGCATTCTCATCCTGCTTTCTGTAGGGCCCAGGTCTCTGAGGGGTATGTTAATGCAGGGAGAATGGTGGAGTTGAAGAGATGTGCCAGGAGCTGCGGGTTCTTTGTCTTTTTTAGCTATTTCTTCGATGCTTTTTGAAGGCATTCCATGCTGCTCTTTTCCTCCTGCGCAGCTCAGGTCATTCATCATGTTGACTTCTCGACCTAGGTACACATAACTGCTGCATTCAGCGATGTTTGTTCCATTGAGAGTGAATGGGGCCTCTGGAATTAGTTCATTTCTTATGAACATAGTTTTGTTGAGATTCAGCTGTAGATCTATCTTTCCACATTTTCTGTCAAAGTCAACTAGCATTTGTGCTGCTTGGCTAATGTTTGGTGTTATTAGAACAATGATATGAGCGAAGTGGTGGTGGTGTAGTTGGCAACCATCTATCTTCACTCCCATTCTTTCCCATTCTATTCCGTCCAAGATGTTCTCAAGGGTGGCGCTGAAGAGTTTTGGTGAAATGGTATCTCCCTGCCGAACCCTCTTTTGACATCGATGATCACTCTTTGTAGAATGGTGAGATCCTGGTGGTGAATCCGTAATACAGCTCACGAAGAATCTTGATGTATTGGGTTTGAACACCCTGTTTGGCTAGGGCTTCGATGACTGCTTTAGTCTCCACAGAATCAAAGGCTTTCTTTAAATCAATGAATGTGAGACAGAGTGGCATCTTGAGCTACCTACAAACTTCAATGAGCTTGGTTACCGTGTGGATATGGTCTATTGTGCTGAATCCTTTTCGGAAGCCAGCTTGCTCGCATGGTTGTCCTTCATCTAATCTTCTGCTAATCCTGTTCAGGATGACTCAAGTGAACAGCTTGTAGATGACAGACAACAGGCAGATGGGGCAATAGTTGCCAATGTCGTGAATGTCTCCCTTCTTGAACTGTAGAACTGTCCTGCTGGTTTTCCATTGGGAGGGCACCTTGCATTCAGGCAGGTGGCATGTGAAGAGCCGAGTCAGTGTATTGATGAGTACTGAAGGCAGATTTTTCAGGTGTTCGGGTCTGACTTTGTCTGGCCCTGGTGCTGTTCCCTTCTTTACCAATGAAATGGCATGTCAGATTTCAGAAGGGAGAACGTTGGGAACGACATCCTGTGGAATTTGGTATGTGGGCAGGTGGATGTGCCTATCAAAGATATCTGAGAAGAAGTCATGGATAATCTTCTCCATTACCTTTCTGGAAGATGTGATAGATCCATCAGGACGTTGGAGGGCAGTCAGTCATCTTGGTCTTATAGTTGGCGAAGGACTTTTGGCTTCTGCTGTATCTTCCAGTATTTCTGCTCTTCTCTCTTTGAGGTCTTCCTTTATCGCTTCTCTACACTGCTTTTCAAGCTTGGATGTTAGCATTTGGTTCGCCTGAGGCTCATGCCTTGCCACGTTCGCAAATGAGCTCGAGAGTATGTATGTATTGTAATGTATGTGTTGTAATCCACAATCTGGAAGGGAAGGAAAAGAGAAAGAGAGAGAGAGAAAGAAAGGTAAAGAGCCTGCCATCGAGGCAGGCTAGTGGAGGGGGAGGGAATCGGGGACATTGTTTTTGGGAAATGGGCACTAGTGGAGGGATGGGTGCTGGAACACTGTAATGACTGAAACCCAAATATGAACATCTTTGTAATTGTATATCTCATGGTGGTATAATAAAATATTAAAAAAATATATTGGGTATGGGGACCTGGCTAACAGTGGTTTTCACAGGTATATTGGCCAAGATTTATTCCTTCATCTAAACACTGGTTTTCCTATTTTGAACCATTTTCCTTTTCAAATTATGTCATTACTTTTGTTATTACTTTTATAATAGCATTATTTTATTACTTTATAGTAATAAAGTAATACAAGTTATAGTCATCTATTAAAAAAAACAAAAAATCGAAAAAAAAATACAAAGATTCTGAAATGGAGCAAGGAAAGTCTCTTCAACAAGTGGTGCTAGGAAAACTGGACAGCGACATGTGAAAAACTGAATTTGAACCTCTGTTTAACACCATGCACAAAAATCAAATCAAAATGGATTAAAAAAATCTCAATATCAGCCCTGAATCCATAAAGTGCATTGAAGAGTAGGAAAAGCCCTCCACAACATTGATGTTAAAGGCATCTTCAAAGGTGAAACACCACTAACAAAGCACCTAGAAGAAAAGATAAACATATGGGACTACTAGAAACTAAAAAGCTTCTGCACCTCAAAAGAAACAGTGACCAAGATACAAAGACAGACCACAGAATGGGAAAGAATATTCACCCAATATCCATCTGATAAGGGGTTAATATCCAGGATATATGAGGCACTGGTAGAACTTTACCAGAAGAGAACAGTCAACCCCGTCAAAAAATGGGGAGGAGAAATGAACAGAAACTTAGATAAGGAAGAAATTTGAATGGCCAAAAGACATATGAAAAATTGCTCATCATCATTAATCATCAGAGAGATGCAAATCAAAGCAACAATGAGATATCATCTCACACCATTGAGACTGGCACATATCCAAAAGAGCAAGAGCAACAAGTGCTGGCATGGATATGGGGAAAAGGAGACTCTCATCCATTGTTGGGAGGATGTCGACTGGTACAACCTTTTTGGTAAACAATATAGACATTCCTCCAAAGACTAGAAATTGTGCTCTCATTTAACCCAACCATACCACTCCTGGGAATATACTCTGGGAAGCCAAAACACACAGAGGAAACACCATCTGCACTTTTTATTTTCACAGCAGCAGTATTCACGATAGCCAGAATCTGAAAACAACCAGTGTGCCCAAGAACTGATGACTGGATGAAGAAACTTTGGACATCGACACAATCGAATACTATGCAGCTGTTAGGAAAAAAATGAAGTTATGAAATTTGCCTATAAATGAATGGACATGGAGAGCATCATGTTGCGTGAAAGGAAAAAGACAGATATAGAATGACTGCATTTATTTGCATGACATAAATATATATGTACATATTATGATACCAATATCCAAGGTCAGGTGGAACATGGATCAGGAGGTCTTTTCAAAGGTGGAAATGATCACAAACATGTGGGTATCAGAGGTTAGGTAAGACAGAGAATGGAACAGTGTGCTAATAATTGTAGAAAGTGCTAATACCAACCTAGAACTGAGCATTAAATGCAGGCAAAAGGATACACATGACAACCTCTAAATGTATGTATTGTAATCCACAATGTGTAAGGAAAGGGAGAAGAGAGAGAGAGAAAGAGAAAAGAGATTTAAAAAGAAACCTGCTACAGAGGCAGGCTATGGGAGGGGGAGGGAATCAGGGACCTTGGTGGTGAGAAATGGGCACTAGTGGAGGGATGGGTGCTGGAACACTGCATGACTGAAACCCAGTCATGAACATCTTTGTAGTTGTAAATCTCTTGGTGGTATAATAAAAAAATTAACAATTAAAAAAGAGTTAAATGACACAGATTGCAAAACACAGCATTTGGTAACTGTGCTCAGGACAAGCACTCCTCATATCTATCTTTGCCTTCTGCCAAGCAACTTGGACCTCGATCCAACATTTTCCTTCTTTCTTCACCTTTCAGTACTGGACTTGCTTCCAGGTTCAGTTCAAACCCCTACTTCCTAGGCAATTTTTTTTCTGACTGGGTCTTAGAACCCTTGGTCATTAATCTTTGGTTCTTCAGAGCTCAAAAACTCATGTTATCCCAGACCTAAACTCTGTATTTTACTGATGAGGAAATGGAAAGTGACTGGTGTGACTGGGAAGTTGGGCAGTAAATAGTCTACAGAATGAGAACACAGCTCGTGATACTGTTTCCCATTGGCTAAGCTAAATGGGCCAACACAGAGGTTTTCCATTTCTATGTGATTAGTTATCAAGTCTTCCAGGTCAGCCCTTCAAGTAAATGCCTTTTGCTTGGGGGATTCTGCTTTGTAACTGTAGCAGAGCAATCTCTAAGGGAGATACATCAACATCTTTTGAGATAATGCTAACCTTCTTTGCTACACTTCTATGAACAGCTGAGTTCTAATAACACCATTTTTTTTTGGCCAGTAAGTTCTTAGCAGCATACCATATTATGTAAACCCAGATAGGAGTGCCAGGACAAATAGTTCAAACACTCCTGTGTCTGTGAGTGACTGTCCTACCTGCAGTTAAACTAAAAAGAATGGTCATTGCTTTTCTTCCCTGGAGAGCGCTTTCACCAGTTTCAAAGTGGGCCAGTAACTCCCTGAACAGAAGAGGAAGCAAATTATATTTAAAGCAGTGTCTGTTTGTTTATGTTTTAGCCATTTTGGCAAACTATTACAAAATTGAAATCTTTTGGCCTAAACTCAGTTAAATTTAAGATGTAGTTCCCGTGCCAAGATAATTCCAATGTAGCATCACCTAACATTATTTAAGGCTGTGACTGAAGAAGTATCCATGGCTGCCATTGAACATATTAGCATGAAAATTTTGATCATATTGTGATTTTGTTTATGTGTTTCCAAAGGGGAGGAATATTAGATAACAAAATATTTGGCAAATGGAGAAGGGGAAACCAGTAGTACTTCATTGGCTTAGTCATTCCATAAATGTCTTTTTTTGGGGGTCACACCCGGTGATGCTCAGGGGTTACTCCTGGCTCTTTGCTCAGGAATTACTCCTAGCGGTGCTCGGGGGGACCATATGGGAGGCTGGGGATCGAACCCGGTCAGCTGCATGCAAGGCAAATGCCCTCCCGCTGTGCTATAGCTCCGGCCCTCATAAATGTCTTTTGAGCACATTGTACAAGACCCAATATTAGAATGCTAGAAACAAAGCAATAATTAAGACCAGTCTTTGGGTCATCAGTTGGAATAATCCTTACCTGTTCCTCAATTCAGAGGGCAGATCAAACATGATGATTGGAGTTTGCATGATTCCTGATTAACTTCTCTGCGTGATTAGGGCTCGTCATACCCTAATCCCCTCCTATCTAATTCTTGCTGGAAAAAAAAAAGACCCAGTCATTGCTCTTAAGAGACTTCTGGGCAAGGAGGTGGGGGCTGGTTGATATTTATATCCCAAATGAGAAGCCTGAATGCAGCAGTTATGTGTACCTTGGTCGAGAAATCAACATGATGAATGACTTAAAACCTGAGCTGCGCAGGAGAGAAGAGAGAGTGGCATGGAATGCCTTCAAAGGCATCGAAGAAATAGCTAAAAGGACAAAGAACCTCTGGCTCCGGGCACATCTCTTTGATCCATCTCCCTGCATTAACATACACCTCAGAGACCTGGGCCCTACGAAAGCAGGATGAGAATGCTATTCGGTCTCCCAGAGAGGAATCCAAAGAGCTATGCTTGGAATATCACGCCTCACTCAAGTGAGAGAAGGAATCCAGAGTTCTGACCTCTGTCGCTATTCCAGAATCAGGGACGCTGTCTCGTTTGCCAAGGCATCGAAAATCAGATGGGCTGGACATGTAATGCGATTTGGAGACAACCGCTGGACTAGAGCCATTACCAACTGCATCCCACGGAATGTCAAAAGATCACGTGGCCACCCACCTACAAGATGGTCAGACTTCCTTGTAAAGACCCTGAAGGAATGGTTTGAAGCTCTTCATAATCCTGAATCAACCAGATGCCATTGGGCTACATTGGCACGTGATAGGGTCCAATGGAAATGTTACTGGTGCCCGCTTGAGCAAATCAATGAATAACGGGATTCAAGTAATCAAGTGATCAAGTGAGAAGCCTGAAAATATAGAGTGTTAACTGTCATAGGTGAAGTGACTCAGAAAGGCTCATTTATACTCATTTGATGTGAAACTTAAGAAACAAATGAAAGCTGCCTGGAGAAAAGAGCAGCTTTTACACAGAGGAATGAGCTTGTGAGAAGAGAGAGAATCATGAAAAGGCAGGAATGTTGTAGAAACATGAAGCAATTGTAGGAAATAAAATGCGAGAATATGCATTGAGGCAATTCAAGTGGGCCCCTAATTCATAATAAAGACTTGAAATTTAATTTGCCAGCACACAGAGCTATTAGTAATATTTAACATACTAGAAAACCGGTAATAATTAAAATATAGTACAGTGGGTAGGGCATTTGCCTTGCATGTGGTCAACCTTGGTTCTGTCCCTGGCATCCCATATGGTTCCCCTAGCACCACCAGGAGTAATTCCTGAATGCAGAGCCAGGAGTAATCTCTGAGCATCTGAGCATTGCTGGGTGTGACACATAAAGAAAAAATAAGCCAGTAATATTTGGGAAGAGAATACTTTAGTCAACGCCCTCTTAGAGATTTACCCACTGCAATCATGTTCCAAGATTTAGAAAGAAAATACCAAAGGCAATAAGGAACATACTTTACACATACAGACCATAGACACGTTTTGGAGACTTATAGCTATCATATAAAATATGATGAAAGTCTAAACCAATGCAAATAGCATTGGATAAAAATGATCAACCAAGAGACATTTTGCTGACAAAACTGAACATAACTCAGTTGATTAAATAAAAGTTAGTAATATCCATATTTATAATTGAATACTAGACAGCTCTAAGAATAGATGAAAGCTTACCACTACTGACAGCACAGAATTGGAAGAGTCATGTTAAGTGAAGAAAAAGAAGAAAAGAAATATTGAACGCCGGGATCAAGTGATAGCACAGAGGCTTATCAACATATAAATAAATAAGTTGCTTATTTATATGAGGCTGCTCCTGGTTCTCTCCCTGGCACCTCATAGGACCACCAAGAACCAAAAGGAGTAATCCCTAAGCAGAGAGCAAGGAGCAAGCCCTAACTATTGCGAGGTGTGACCTAAACTCCACCGTCCGAAAGAAAAGCATAGAATAATTTCATGTATATAGGGAATATAGAGAAGCAAAGCAAGGAAACAATTAAAGCCAAATGAAGATAAACCTTAAACTCTGACTGAAGAGCTGAAGTTATCATACATGGAGGGGCTGGGTCTTAATGAAGGATGGTGGGGATATTGGTTCTTTGGTGGTGGATGTTGACCAGTAATATATTTGAGGAGAGGTAAAATGGCATCCCCACCAATTTGCCAACAATAGTTGGAAATGGTAACGCTAGACTAGATCTGAGTATTGAAAGTAGATCTGAGTATTGAAAGTATATGCACGATAACCCCTCAGGGTATGTACTGTAAACTACAGTGTGCAAAAGAAGATAGGAGGAGGAGGGAGGGGTAAGAGAGAGAAAGAGAGAGAAAGAGAGAGAGAGAGAGAAGAAAAGTGTCTGCCATAAAGGCAGGCGGTGCAGGGAGAAAAACTGGAGACATTGATGTTGGGAAATAGTCACTGGTGGAGAGATGGGTGCTGGAACACTGTAGTTGTGAAACCCAATTATGAACAGCTGTGTAATGGTCTATCTCATGGTTATATAATTTTTTAAAAAATAAAGAAAGAAAAAAAATGAATGATCTCCCCAAAACATATACTTTCTTGTAAAACAATATTATTCTAAATAAAATGAATGGATACATAATAAAAATTGAAAATATAATCTTATTATCGGAGATGCCTTCTCTTTTTCATCATATAAAATAAATAGCCGGAGGTAGGAGGTAGGTCAGTGACAAAGTGGCTGCTTTACAAATGGGAATCTTCGAATTCTCTTGCCAGATCTGCCCCCACACACTGAGAGCAGTGCTAGAAGCTCTGTTCTGGGCCGCGCTGCTTCCTGTCATCCTGCACTTTCAGGCTTCACCACAGTCAAGCAGCTGTGTGCTCCCTGTGAGCACGGCACCCTAACGAGATGTGTGAGCACCATCTCCAAGAATGAGCATATGGCTTGAACACCATGAAAATAGTGAACAACCCTGGTACATCTCCACAGCAGGAGCAAGCACCACAACTAAAGGAGGGTCACCGCCCCACCCCATGAGCACTTGGGCTGAATGTGAAAGCACCACAGCCTCTAGTGAAAACCACAATCCATGTCTGAATTCCACAACCAAATGTGGATGTGATCCCTGCCATCACAACATCATCAACAGAAGGAAGGGGGAAGGCAAATTATAACCTCATTTAAAAAAACAAACCACTTCTTAGGTCATGCTACACCTGATCTTTTTTGTTGTTCTTATAGAACTTTTATTTTAAAGGTTAGTGTCTGTCATTTGGTTATTTTGCAGGGATTTTGTTGTGTGTGTTTTTACCCTACCCTTGGCCCTAAGTCCCATAATTGAAGACAGGGGTGCTGCTCTGATAGCTCTAGTGCCTAGAAAGGTCTATGGAACATTATAGATGCTCAGCAAACACTTGCTGAAGGATCTAATAAGGGTGGAGGATGGACAGGGCACTGTGGGACACAAGAGCTTTAGATTCATCCCAGAATCCAAGAACCAGGGAAATCCCCTCATAGAAGTGAGGCTGTGTGGACACAGGCTGCTTGGCCGATTGTTGCAGTACACAGTTGTCCAGAGCCTCTGTATCTTGACTGGAGTTACCTCCTGCAGTCCACTTTATAGATAAAGGGCAGAAAATAGTTTGAATGTGGCAGTATATCTTACCATGTATTCTATGTAAGCTGGTATAAATATTTTCCCTCATGCTACCACAATCATCATGGGACTAGATAGATCTTACCAATATATTTACCTGGCCAAGTTGAATCTCTAGTAATTAGACCAGAGAGAAATGCTGTTTGCCTCCAAGCAAGCATGCGAGGCTCTCTAATAAGTCTAAAGGCTAATACATATAACAACTATGAAGTTAAGATGAGAATCTTGTAAAGGCTTAGAGAAATATATACCTGGCTGTAGAATATTCATTGGTACAGATGCATGCCTGTGTATTCTGAGATACAGTTCATCTCAGATGTCTGTTTCCCCATCTACCAAAGACCTGCAGTCTTGGATAGGGTGATATTAACATTTCAATGGGGCTAGGTGTGGCGCTGGGAGAAGTTACTTAAGGGGGACTGACTCTAACTGCTTTCCATGGATGTGGGTCCATCTAGGCTGAAAAGTTATAAAAACTGTGGCCCTTTTGGCCTTTTCACCTTTTGCTGTTTTGCCTTCTTCCTCTGCCTCCTTTCTCCTTTCTCTTCCCTGTTAGGCCTTAGCATGTTGCAGCGGCCATCTTGGCCTAGGATTCTACGTGGCGGAGCCCAGCTTAACCTAAAGTCCAGGGCTTTCCTGTTACTGGATTGTATACCAGAGCCTGTGAGAGTAAAGCCATTGAAACTGGAAAAAAAAAGAAGTGAGCCTGCACTATTCACAATAGCCAGAATCTGGAAACAACCTGAATGCCCGAGAATAGAAGACTGAATAAAGAAACTATGGTACATCTACACAATGGAATACTATGCAGATGTCAGAAAAAACAAAGTTATGAAATTTACCCACAAAATCTCCTCGAGAGATTATCATGGAGATTATCATGCTGGAGTGCAATTAGTCAGAAGGAAAAAAGACAGACATAGAATGACTGCATTCATTAGTGGGATATAACTATATACCAGTGTTCTACTAACAGTGGGAAATGGTAACGCCAGACTAGAACTGAGTATTGAATATACACAAGGGGATTTACATGATAATCTCTAAATGTCTGTAGGGCAAGCCACAATGTGTGTGAGTGTGTGTGTGTGTGTGTGTGTGTGTGTGTGAGAGAGAGAGAGAGAGAGAGAGAGAGAGAGAGAGAGAGAGAAAAAAAAAGAAAAGTGCCTGCTATAGAGGAAAGCTGGGGGAGGGGGAGGGAATTTGAGGACATTGGTGGTGGAAATAGGGCACTGGTAGACAGATGGGTGCTGGAACAATGTAGGACTGAAACAATCATGAACATCTTTGTAATTGTATTATCTCATGGTGGCATAATAAAAATTAAAAAAAAAAGAAATGAGGATTCTACGTCTTGAAAACAAAACCCTACCAAAGAGATTGGACTATTAGAGCTGTGCATCAGGGGTGCCACGGAGGCATTGTGAGGAACTGAAGGCTGCACCTTTAGCAGAAGCCCTTGGAGAATTCTGAGTAGCTGGAATGTGATGTCACAGGCCTAATTCTGGCAGACCTGTCTCTGGCTTCTGTCTCAGGGATCTTTGCAGGACTGATAGAACTAGTCACATCACCTTATTGCCCATTTTGTAGTCTGGGTCCTTCTGTTAAATTGCTGTCAACTGCATGCAATTGAAAGAGTTCATTTGAGGAAGAAAAGGAATGAATGTCAATGTTCCTCCCAGTTTTAGGTGGAAGCCCCAAGGGGCCTCATCTTTACTAAGAGAGTTGGATTCCCAGTGCTCTAATTTTCTGCTGCTCAGTGGAGATACTGCTGGGTATTGTTTATATGGGTGTTGACAAGAAGACTGCCAAGGACTGTTGTTTCTCTGGGTCTCTCCATCAGATGAGATACCCGTATCCTCAGGCTACTCAAAAGAGCCAAGTTCTGAAGTAAACAGCAGCATGTCTTCTGAAGGCCATTTCATCGCATTCAAAGGAGTCATTTCTTCTAGTTTTCTTTAACTAGCTGCAGAATTTCAGTATGTAAGCCTCCCCCTCCTTGCTTCCTTTCCCCGCGCTTATGTCTTTCCCTTTAACTTTATCTCAGAAATAGAAACTTCACAAATATCAAATCATTTTCATTTTAGACATGGAGACTAAACAGGCATACATTTGAGACTGTCAGAGTGAGTGGTATACTTACTCACTGTTTCCCCAAAACTTCATTTATTCACATACCACTGTGGTGGCTTTTCATAGACATATGAAGTCAGTTGTATTGATGCAGGTGGACCCCACGGGTGACTTATGAGAGGCCGGAAGGGAGAGAGATAGTCGCTTTCTCTCTAGCCGCCTCTGCCACCCGGGACCCTCTGGGCAGGCTTAGGACTAATAAAAGTCTGCGATGAGCCCCTACATGGCGTGGGCCTGAGCCCTACCAGCCCCACGAGGTGGCCGTCAAGCCACACTTGATGTCCGCTTGATCTCTAGGCATGGGAGTTGATCCCCCACCACCTGAGGTTTCTCGGGGAGCCACGGACTCAGGCTGGAGCGAGGAATTGCTCTTTGCAGGAAAGGAAAGTCAGTCCTAGGCCTTACCCAGGGCTGCCTTAGGGTTCTTGTCTTCCCTCGCAGAAAAAGAATTTTCAGGAGTTGACGAGCAGTGAAGTAAAACAGGTTTTATTAAGGAGGTTTTTGGAGAGGGAAGAGGGAGAGAAAGTAAGAGAGAGAGTACACATCTCAAGAGGGGAGATGCGGGCAACACACATGCTCAGGCACCACATGTGCTCGGCCACATGGGCTCAGGCAGCATGTGTGTCCATGCAGCATGTGCGCCCCTTTGGTCAGGACGGCTTTTATAGATTTCTCCCCAAGTTACTCCCATATGGGGCGTCAACCTAGGTTGCTAAGGCCGTTGCCAAAGGAGTAGACTTTGGGAGTGGTCTTCTTTGAAAATCTCCTTTTCTTGACCTCTGTTCCTGCTGGATCTTCTGTCCTGGAATGTAGCCGAATTGCAGAGAAAGGTTGATCCAGCTCCCTCAGGGTCTGTTGTTAATAGTGGCCTTATCAAGTTTGGTTCCCTGTGACAACAGGTGTGACTCCGGATCCCAAAAGAACCAGTTTTATTTCTTCTTCAGGAATTTTTATTGCCATGTGTCACCCCCCTGTCTGCCTGCCTACAACAACATCGCTATTTTTCTTTAAATAGGTTTACTTTTTAAACTCACCTCCAGCATCATAAAATCATGAATAAGATATTATATTTATAATTTATCCAAGACCCATGAAAATAAGAGGATTTAAAAACCCTTTCAATAGGGGCCGGAGCGATAGCCCAGCGGGTAGGGCGTTTGCCTTGCATGCAGCCGGCCTGGGCCGGCCCAGGTTCGATTCCCAGCATCCCATATGGTCCCCGAGCACCCCCAGGGAGTAATTCCTGAGTTCAGTGAGTTCAGAGCCAGGAGTAACCCCTGAGTGTCGCCGGGTGTGACCAAAAAAAAAAAAAAAAAAAAAAAAAACCTTTCAATAAAGCTGGAAAGATGATTTTTCCTTTACAAACTGAACTCATTTTGTGAAGGTTTCAGAACTTGGTTAACACAGGCCCCAGGCTGTAAGATTTGTCTAACTCCTATCTGCACTGGCTGACCTCCTTGTCACTGAAGTTGTGACCCACATCACAGCATTTACATGTGTTTACTCCTCTTTAATTGGGGCCTTGTATCACTAACTTCTAAAGAGTTTTGCAGTTTGACCAATGAGTTAATATTCACAGTCACAAATAAAGAGAGCTGAAAACATGCTACATATCATGGTTTTGCAAGCGCTGTATTAGCTGCAGTATCCTTTTATGCCTAAAAAGAAGAAAGTTCTCTTTCAGGCTTTAAGAACTCTATGCCTCCCAGGAACAATTTCCCTCCACCCCCCCCCCCCAACCCCCACAAGTCTCCCGCTGAATGTTTTTAGTCTCCCAGGTTTTGTGGCTTTTATCCATAGTCTTTCTAGTTTTCCCTTTGGGACTCAATGGTAGAGATCAGTCCACAGAGTCTGTCTTCTCACACTTGGTCTGAAAGTGTTACTGCATGTTTTATAACCTTTGTATATAACCATTCATCTAGTTTTAGAAGGCAATGAAGTGTTTCACACTGAATCTCTAGATAATTAAAGCTTATCCTCTGTAAGCTCCCAAATATTTTTTAAAATCTGAATCATTTTGATAGAATCTTTCTAAATACATTATACACTTGATTGCCTTCTTATATAAGTGTAATATAATTTTACCCAGAGAGTCAGAAATATAAGTGTAGTAAAAGGAGCTTCTCAAGTCCTCCTATATTTATTTGTACTGTGCTTTTGTCTTCTTTGACCAAGAGTAACACCATGGTGTGATAATAAAAGTTGAGTTTTAAAGTCCTGATTCTCCTGTCTGGTCTTTGAGGAGTTCACATATTTTTCCAGATGAGTAGATATGGAAATGTGTCCAAATGATAATTAGTAATGGAAATTAAAAAGTGTAAGAATAACTGAGATTGACTATTCATGGCCTTGTCTGATCAGAAAGGATGAATTAAGAGAACCAGAGAGAAGATGCCTAAATTGAAACTGAAAAGATGAATCAAAGATCACCTTGAAGTTCATCAAGGCTGTTGTATTTTAGAAATGAGAACAATTATAACAAAGACATTGAGGTTTTGAAAGACAGATTTATTTTGTTGATAAAACCAGTAGAAATATGAATGAAAAGGCTTTTGTTTACCCAAGTCAGTTTCCAATTTTTCTTTAATTGAGAAATCTTAAAGATATAAAGCACAAAGGCTAGATCAGCTCTAGAGTTTAGGAATTCATTCTGGAGCATCCTCACGTCTACAACTATTTATTATGCATCCACCGTGTTCAGAAAATTATCTTATCATGCTGACAGAGGAGTGAACAACAAAGATGAAATCCTTGCTTTTGTGCAGGCCTAGAATTGCGGATGAAATGTGAGGTAAGCCGATTCAAGATTAGCTGATTGCCCAAGAGATGCATTTAAGAGTATTTTGCACTAAAGGCATACAAAAATTGATGAGAAGCAAAAATAAATAAATAAATAAAAGACTCCAGTGTAATCCCCAGGATTCACACTTGGAGAAGGGTGGTGAGAGGTGATGGCTTTAGCTGAGACAGTCCAGAAGCATTTAAAAACAGATTCTGTGTCTGACGATGGTATTACTGATGCTTTTTCATGCTCATGAACTCAACATCACCCCATCACCAGTGTACCCCCTAGCTCTCCCAAGGACCCCAATACCCTTCTCTCCCACAGACCTCCACTCCCCACTCAATTGTGTGCTTCAGTTTTCCCATTATGTTGCCTTTGGGCCTTTGTTGCTACCTCACTGTGCATCATTAAGTCTCACGTATGAGAAGGATCATCCTGTGTCTACCCCTTTCCTTCAGACTTTACTCAGCATGATACTCTCTAATCCCATTCATGTTGCCCAGCAGCATTTTTTTTTCCAGCAGCATTTTTGACAGAAGTGATGTGCTCTCTCTCTTGAGTTTCTTTCCTGGTACTGCTGATCTCATCACTTTCCTATTCTGATCCAGAGAATTGTATTCTTTTCTGTGATACCTCCATGTTTTATGCATATTTATGCATATTTGTAATGTTTAACTTCAGCATATATTTTCCTTCTTTTTCTTCTACTGTTCTATATAATCTCAAACATCAGTAAAATATCAGTACCAAATGCTTAGACATAAGAATCCTCAAACGAGGACTGGAGAGATTCTATAGTGGTTAAGTTGCTTGCTTTGCATGTTACTGACCTTAATTCTATCACTGGCACTGCATTGAGTACCTGAGTACTACCAGGATTCATTCCTGTGCACAGAGCCAGGAATGAGCACTGTTCTATGCTGCATGAGGCACCCCCTCAAAGGAATCCATATGAATTATCAGTCATGAATGAAAGAAGTTGAGGTGTTCTGGTGGGGAAAAGTGAGGAGTAATAAGATAATGAGTAGTTAAACTTGGAAAATGTTGAGTTGGGAGAGTTCTGTGGTATATGAGTATGAGGAGAAAAAAAATAAGATTTCAAACATACTATTGTGAGTCATCAGCATGTATTTAGATATGGATATGGGTGATATTTTTTTGGGCAGAATATTACCAAATATTCTCTTTTCAGAATAAAAAGAGCAGGCTTATAATAAAAAAGGGATTTGCTAATGGTAAATGCTGTCCCCAAACAAAATAAGATCAAGGAATAGGAATTATGCATTAATTTCCAGAGCCAAGAGCAAATCAAAACAAAATAGTGTTTTGTTTTGGAAATAGGGGGAAATCACATGCTCCCCCACCCATTAACCACCACCAATTGTGGCCCCAGGTGACCACAAAGCCAGAGCAATGCCACAGAGCTGCGCACTAGCACTGAATCTGCACTCTCGCAGAGAGTATCACTAGGAGCGGCCCTTGAGTCCCTGGTTGACTCCAAAGAAGTCTCTTAAAATACATGAATGAACATGTGAATAAACAAACCTATATAAATAAATAAGTAATGGGGCTGGAGAGATAGTACAGTGGTAATAGTAAGGAACTTGTTTTGCCCAACTGAGGGTCAATCCCTAGCACTGCACATGGTCTTCTGAACACTGCCAGGAGTGATTCCTCAGCATAGTGCCAGGAGTAAGGCCTGAGTACAACGAAGTGTGGCTCAAAAACCCAACAAATCATGAATTTCTAGAGAGATCAGAGGGATATTAGAAATGTCATTTTAACAAAAAATAGAATTTTAAGGAGGGCAATACCAAATGCCATTATTAACTAAGCCTAGAAAGTAGCAGCCTCCTTGACCAGGATAGTCTCCGTGGTGGGTGAGCTAAAAGCCAAACGCAGCAGGATAAATGCCTTCCGTGAGGGCAATGTATTCTTCCAGAAGTTTCAAGAAAGGATTCCTGGGGTTGATGGGAGGTTAGAAGAGGTTTTTCTGATCTGAGAAGGATTTACTACACTGAAGGTAATAAGAAGAGTCTACCGACTTGAAAAAAGGGATAAATGATGGAATGAGGTTCCTGAAAAGAGCAGATGATACGGTGAAAAGGTAGAGGAGTTGATATTCTTTCCCCTGGTTAAAAAGTGGAGAAGGGGTCCGGAGTTTGGGGTGAATACGTGGTAATGGCCTGAACAGTCTTTGTGAAATGAAACACAGGGATTCAAAGCCAACTGTGAAAGATATCGGTGGTCAAATCTTAGGAAAAGTCTTGTGCTGTTGGAGTCACAACTTCAGACATGGTAGAAACGGGCTGTGGGGCTGGAAATGGATGACTGAAATGTAACTGCCCCCCTGGTCTTCTCTGCCTGACTTCCAGCCACTGTTCTCAGTTCTTCAACCTCCCTCTGGACTGATTCTGGCCAACCCTCTGGTCTCGCCTTGCAACCTGCTAGGAGCAGGGATTTATCGTTCCCCTGTGCTTTTGAGTGGGAAGGAACAGCTTCCTGTGGAGTGCAGCTGAAAACACGGCCCCTGGGAAACAAAAGAAGCTTTCTTTCCTGGCCCTGCCCGCTGTTCCCTTTGCAGTATCTGGCCAATGAGGATTTTACTGTGCCTTTCATGCACATCAAAATTGTCCTGAGACTCGGGTTTTAAAACGTCTTCTGACTTTTTCCTCTACCTCCAACTGCGTGTGTGGGCTACACTGAGTTGTTTACTCTCTGGTAAAATAAAAGTGCCCCTGGGAGGATGTGCTTATACTGTCCCCGGGTCAGCGTTTGTAGCTGTTTTGATTGTTCTCTCACACCTTTTGTCACTGATGTGACCTCCTACGGCTGCCATCGCCAAGTGTCACATATTGGAAGGTGCAGTACAACACTTGCTCTCACATTCTGGATGTTAGCTCATCAAAATCAGAATGCTTGCAGGGTTCTAGGGAAGAATTCCTTTCTGTCTCTTCCTTTTTTCTGGGCCTGCAGCAATCTTTGACATTCCTTGGACCACAGCTGCCACCCTCCCTGCTACTTCCCACAACATCTCCCTTTGTGTGTGTTGTCTGGAACAGTGACTTAAGAGAATGCTACTTTGAGGATTAAAGGCCCACCCTAATCTAGTAAATGAACCCATCTTAACTTTTCACAGCTGTACAAATAAGGATCCTCTTAATAGTCTTTTTCCCCCTTTTTAGTCACACCCAGATATGCTCCGGGGTTACTCCTGTCTCTATACTCAAACACTCAGGAATTACTCCTGTTGATGCTCAGGGAGAGAGCTTGTTTGGAGGTTCTAGTAGGGAGCACAGCTACTCGTATACCCTAGACGGAAGACCGGTCTGTCTCTATTCGGGAAGGCCGTCCTCTTCGACCGAGCGCACAGCTTCGGGAGGGACGCACATGGAGGCGGTGAGGGAGGAAAGGGGACACCCGCCTAACCAGCCAGATCAGCCGAATCAACCCTGGCGATCAATGGGGTGACAGATGTCGCAGCCAGATCGCCCTCACATCCTCTGGAGAGACTCGCAGACATGGGGGCAGAGCTGCTACTGGCTCTCCCTGTGACCAGCCGCTCACGAGGCGCCCGGGAGGGATGTTGGGTTCTAGCCCTGGCCCACCACCCCAGCAGAGCCTCACAAGAAGCCAGAGGAACCCCACACCATAAGGGCCACCATTTTCCACATCCGGACTTCTCTCTCGTCAGAACTCCACCCAGCAGACCAGCCTATCAGCGCCCGGCTGCGCGGTTCTTCAATAAATGCTGGACTTAGAGATGCCTACAAGAATATGCTACCTGCACGGCAGAGCCTGGCAAGCTACCCGTGTTGTATTTGATATATATGCCAAATACCAGTAACAATTATAGACCTCATTCCGGAATGGATTGAGGCTCTTTATGTTCCTGGAGCAAGCAGATGCCTTGGGCTCTACTAGCATGAGACAGGACATATGGAGATGTTACTGGGGCCCGCTCAAGGAAATCGATGATGAACGGGAAGACAGTGATACAGTGATACAGTGATGCTCAGGGAACCATATGGATATTGGGATCAAACTTGAGTTGGCTGCATGCAAGGCAAATGCCCCACCTGCTGTACTATGGCTCCAGCCCCAAATTCCCTTCTTGAGGTTTTAGATGAACTTGCCTTTGAGGAGGGGTATCAGTTCAATCCAATATATCCCTTTACCAATTTATCATGGTTAATGGGCCCAGGATAGGCAAGGGCAAGCAGAGTCTCTTCCTCCCCAGAATCTGCCGTCGGCCCTCTGCTTTTAGTCTTTAACTGGCTTCAGTCTTCACAATGTTTTCACACTGGTGCCTCAGTGTGAAAATAAGACTATTTCTACTATAAAAGCTAGATGTGTAGGGGCCTAAGAGATAGTTCAGCTGGTAATGTTCTTGCCTTGCATGTGCCCAACCCAGATTCAATTTGTGACACCCCAATATGGTTCTCTGAGACTCATCAAAGGGCACAAAGCCAGGAGTAAACCTAAGGAGTAAACTACTGGGTGCAGCCAAAAACAAAAAACTAAAGTAAAACAAAAAGCCTGTATGTGTAAAACAACCATGTCTGCTCTCCTCCAGTTACTCACAACAAGATGGGCTGGATAATCCCGACTCGTGGCCAGCACCCCCAAGGCTTCTAGACAAGAAGTCACAGGAGCAAGAGCTGACCTATAAATCGAGAAAATTGTTTTTGGAGTCTAGAAAATTCTTCAGAGTCTAGAAAATTGTTCAGAGTCTTTGTCATAAGTGATAGCTACCCACCCAATGGAGATTTTACCTCCAAACTCTACTCAAGTGAAATGTTAAAACTCAGATTAACTTGGATTGTAAAGTCTGGGTGCTTATTCTTAATATTTGATTGTTATCACTTGTATCACGTGTTTTCCCATTGTTCATTGATTTGCCCAAGTGGGCACCAGTAACGTCCCATTCGCTGGGAATGAGGTCCATTATTGTTACTGTTTTTGGCATATCGAATACACCACGGGTAGTTTGCCAGCCTCTGCTGTGGCTCTGCGTTCATCCCAGGGGGCCCAGTTTTTTTTCTATGTCAGATCATCAACCATTCAGGGCCCATGGGGCAGAACCCTGGGTATGCTTTTTTAAAATTATTTTTCTTTGTGTCATACAAGGTTAGTCATTAGCTGGTAATTTAAACACTTTTTGCCCCTTCTTGGTTTCTATTTTTAATTTCCACATTTCCCTTTGACCTACTTAGCAGGATGTGTCAAAACTCAGGATAGGGGTTTAGGGGGTGGGTCCTACCTGCCTACTTTGTCCTTGTGCAAAGACCCTCACACTAATGATGCCTTCCTGCTGTTAAGGTTAGAGCAGGGTCTTGAGGATACAGCCGAGGCAAAGTCTCAGACACCTTCACTGCTGACAGTGCTCTCTGAGAGAAGCAGGGACCCTCCTAACTATTGCTGACTTCTTGGCTGAGTTTTTGCTTCCCATAAAGCTTTTTTTCTTATCTCTCACACTGAGAGTGATGGTAGGTTTCTTCTTAGGCAGCTTAACCCTTAGCTGTGCCCTCAAGCCTCAGTATTTTTACTGAGGGGACTTTTCCCATTTTCAAACAGTCTGCCTTCTTTATAAAGAGCAGAGAGAAGTAGACACAAGATGCATCTGGAGACCTAAAGTGTAAGTCAAACAGAACAAAGGCAAGTATTGATAGTAGGCGCAAAACTGAGAGAGAGAATGCATAGTGGCATAAACAAAGGTGTTTACCCAGCCATCGAATGTCTGCTCACATTTTACTTTCAGTCAACATGAGCAGCTTAGCTGATCCTTAAATTATCAGACCCACAAATCCTTACTATGAGAGCATTTCTGTTTCTCTAACCATTGGGTCTCACTTTTGATCCACTTCAGTTTTTGTTTTGCTTGTTTTTTTCAACCCCGTTGGAATATTTATGACTGAGTAGCTTGTAGTGATTTTGGTCATGCATTAATTTCTCTTCGAACACTTTCTATTTCCTTCGTGGCTTTCTCTTCAACAGCTTTTTATCCTGTTTCATTTCCCTCAGCACTTTCCCATTTTCCAAAATTAGCTCTACTCAAATGTAATGTCTTTAGTTTCCCCTTCTGTGGTGGCTTCAATTCTCTCTGGTATAACACAACTATTATTAGCCAATGCCTTGCACAAGGCAAGTCTGCGTGGCACCTTCCCACTCCCTCACTATGCCCTTGGTTCTGCATCAGACAAACACAACTGATCCTCCCTGCCTTGTGCACGGGGTTAGCAGGAAGAGTTGGCCCATATGAGGGACACCCTGATTGTTTGCTCACTGTAAATTTCCTCTTCTCATTGCGTGTCCTCATTTACCATCCAGTACAGGGTGTCTAGCTCAGGGCTCCCCCAGTCCTGATACTATCAGCTGCCTAAGCAACTCTGACAGTACCTCCTACAGCTCCAACACAAATTTCCTTTAGATTATTGTAAGGGAAGGCAATAAAAAAGAAATCCAGACTATTTGTGTGTGTGTGTGTGTGTGTGTGTGCGTGCACGCTGCAAGTGCATGCTCTGGTTAGTTCTGCTCTCTTTGAGCTCACTTGGTTCTGTGCAAGGTATTTTCTGCCATATTTAAGTCTTGTTTGATGGACAGGACTGAGAGATTGATGCAGAAATTGTTGCTGTTGATTCTTCCAGCCTTCTGGAATAGTGGAAAATACTCACCTCTCTTGAACAGTCACTCCACTGCCAAAAGATCTAACAGCCAGTCACTATCCAATTTGACAGTGTGCTATTCTTTTAAAAAATTATGCATTGTGATGTCTGTGACTGTTTCTATCTGTGATAGATTTCTTATACTATTAATTCTAATGCTTTTGTTCACATAATAAAGACATTATATAGAGGGCAGTTTCCCAAGCAGAATTCAGGAGTCCTTGAGCCCAACCTTGGAAACCAGTTCAATGTGAGGACTAAAGGATGCAGTAATACTTGGGTCCTGCACTGACTCAGGGTACTCAGGCCACTCCAGCAGTGCTCAGAGCCCCAATGGCTATACCCAGTGATGCTTCCAGGGATCACGTGACCTACAGGTCAAACTTACATGTGTCTTAACCCTGTGCTAGATCTCTGGTTCCCATTATGTCTTTTTTTTGGGGGGGCTTTTTTGGGTCACACCTGACAGTGCTCGGGGGTTACTCCTGGCTCTGCACTCAGGAATTACTCCTGGCAGTGCTCAGGGGACCATATGGGATGCCAGGGATCGAACTCAGGTCGACTGCATGCAAGGCAAATGCCCTACCCGCTGGAATATCCTCCTGCCCCTATTATGTCTTTTTAACTGAAAAACATTCTAATACTGATTTTCTCTTTGATGACATATTTTTTGCCTATTTCCAATTCTTTTTTAAACCTATTTAAAATTAGAGTTTAGATAATATGGCTTACCATAGTGCTAAAGTTTATACTGATTGACATGCAAAGTTATGGCATACCACCACCACCACCAAAATGCACATGCCCTGTGAGAATAAATGTCGAAAGGGCTAATACCAACCTAGAACTGAGCATTAAATACAGGCAAAAAAACACATGATGGCCTCTAAGTGTATGTATAGCAATTCACAAAATGTAAGAGAAGGAAGAGAGAGAGGGAGAAAGAGAGAAAAGAGATAAAGAACCTGCCATAGAGGCAGGCTATGAGAGGGGGGAGGGAATTGGGGACATTGGTGGTGGGAAATGGGCACTGGTGGAGAGAGGGTTGCTGGAACACTATGTGACAAAACCCCCAAACATGAACAATGTTGTAATTGTATATCTCACGGTGGTATAATAAAATATTAATTAAAAAATGCACATGCCCATCTTCAAGTCTCTTTAGTTAAAAAATGTCCAGTGCTTTGGACTGTCCAGTTCATTACCTCTGGTTGATTTTTATAGATATTAAGGCAAAGACACAGATGAAGTTTGAAGAAGTGCAGAGCTGAGTGGTGGGCTTGATGTAGCCCCAGATTCAATCCACAGAGAGGGATAGTTTTGTAGTTAGTACCCACGACTTCTCCATTTTTTCTTAATCTATTCCTTTGACCATACTCAGATCCCTCCTTTTTTGTTTCATGATACCCAGGGCTTCCTGACTGTCTTTGTTCTTTCTTTATATATTCCTCCATTTGTAGACTCTAAAAGGGTGCTAGAGACAAAGAATTTAGGGTAAGTACTTGCATTCATTCCCCACCCCAAAAGGATTTTTTAATTTTATACTTTGCCCTGCCTTGATTTCACTGTACTATTGGTAGAGGTTTCAAGTAAAAGTTGGTCAATGTGGAGACTGGATACAGAGAGTTTTCTCTAAAGTAAAGCAATACGGGGAGAAGCTCTCTGCAGAATTGGAGGAGAGGGAGTGAAGTCAATATACACACTTCCTGGAAGCAGTGCAGACCTATTTAAGAAAACTCTAAGGCTCAGCATAATTCAAAGAGGGAAATCCATATGGGGGGGGATTCAAGACAAAGTTTCTCTAGAGAGATGGGATTTGAAACAGATTTTAGGGGACATAGAAGATGTGAAGACTGATACGGGAGGCTGGAGTGATAATACAGTGGGCAGGGAATTTGCCTTGCATATGACTGACCAGAGTTCAACTCCCAGCACCCCAATGGCTCCCTGACCACCGCCAGGAGTCATTCCTGAGTGGAGAGCCAGGAGTAAACCCTGAGCACCACTGGGCATCACCCAAAAACAAGCAAACAAACAAAAAGAAGGCTGATATGCCAAAAACAGTAACAATAATAGACCTCATTCCCATGACCTGAATGAATGGTTTGAGGCTCTTTGTGTCCCTGGAACAAGCTGATGCCCTTGTGCTACACTAGCATGCAACAGGGATGAATGGAGACATTACTGGTGCCCGCTCCAGCAAATCGATGAACAACGGGAAGACAAGTGATACAAGTGATGTTAGAGAGGAAAAGTGTAGAAATAGACATAGAAATCAATCCTCTGGGCACATTTTGAACTCTCACAACAGCCTGTCTCTGCCTCAGGTATTCTCCCTGGGGGTGCGGCTGGCTGAGGAGGCACCTGGGGTCATGGTAGAGCCCCAGACCTCAGCAAAAGGTGGAAATACAACCCCCAGAAGTCCGAGCGGAAGGGGAAGTAAACGCACATTTTGAACTCTCACACCAACCTGTCTCTGCCTCAGGTATTCTCCCTAAGGGGTGTGGCTAGCCAGGAGGGTCCCTGGGGTCATGGTAAAGCCCCAGGCCTCAGCAAAAGGTGGAACTACAATCCAGAGAAGTCCGAGCGGAAGCGGAAGTAAACACACATTTTGAACTCTCACACCGCCTGTCTCTGCCTCAGGTACTCTCCCTGGGGGTGTAGCTGGCCGGGCGGGCCCACTCATGCGGCCGCTTATGAATACAAAAAACTAGGAAATTCAACACCAAGGGAAGGTAATATCCTCAAGAAAAAAGAAACAGTACACAAGAGGAATCTATCCCTGAACTCTGCAACACCCTGGGGAAAAATGCAGATCCCCAGTTCGAAGAACAGATGAAGAAATCAACCCTGAAGACTCGAAAAAGAATGCAGAGGTGCATAATCTCTCTGACAATGAACTTAGAGGAGAAATTGGTAGGATGTTTAACGAGCTCAACGAAAAAATGGAGCAGATGTCCAATAAAATACAGGAGAACATAAACGAAGCAGTTGAAAGGGCAGTCAATAAATTACGGGAGGAAATGAGAGCAGAAATGAGAACCATGCAAATAGAAATATCATTGCTTAAAAAACTCAGTAGATGAAATTAAAAACACAATAGTGGCTCTCAACAGTAGGATGACAGCAGCAGAAGAGAGAATCAGTGAGACTGAAGATGAGCTGCAGAAAGCACTCAGAGAACTACATAAGATGGAAAAAGACCGGAAAATGGATCAGCAACGGAACAGAGAACAATGGGATGAAGCCAGGAGGAACAACATAAGAATCATCGAGTCCCAAAGGGACAGGAAAGTAACCTCAAGGAAATTAAAACAGCTAAAAACATCCTGGCGGAAAAGTTCCCCAGTTAAAGGACAAAGGCATCCAGATCCAAGAAGCCCAACACATACCATCAAGAAGAGACCCCAAGAGAAAGACCCCAAGACACATCCTAGTCAAAGTAATGGATGCCATAGACAGAGACATAATTCTTCAGGCAGCAAGAGCAAAGGGAGGAAATTGTATACAAAGGAGCATCCATTCAACTTTCAGCAGACTTCTCAGAAGAGACCCTCCAAGCCTGAAGGCAGTGGTGGGATATAGTAAAAAAACTCAATGAAATGAATGCTTCAGCAAGAATTCTTTTTCCAGCTAAACTCTCACTCAGATTTGAAGGACAGATATACAACTTCTTGGATAAACAACAGCTTAGGAACTTTGTAAACTCAAAACCAACCTTAAAAAGGACTGAAAGATCTACTCTAAGACGAGACAAAACCCAAAAAGAACAACCAACCTATACAGAAAGATGGCACAAAATCCCATGACAATAATCTCTCTCAATGTCAATGGTCTAAATGCACCAGTTAAGAGACACAGAGTGGCAAAATGGATCAAAAAATTGAATCCGACATTCTGCTGCCTTCAAGAAACACACCTGAACAATCGGAGCAAAGACAGGCTCAAAATAAAAGGCTGGAAAACAATCCTTCACTCAAACAAACCAACCAAAAAGTCTGGGGTAGCCATACTGGTATCTGACAACATAGACTTCAGGCTGAAGAAGGTCAGAAGGGACAGTGAAGGTCACTTCTTAATAGTCAAGGGATGCATATATCAGGAAGAAATCATGCTATTAAACAAATATGCACCCAACGAGGGGCCAGCAAAATACCTAAAACAACTACTAATAGACTTCAAAGAAGACATTGACAGCAACACAATTGTAGTTGGAGACTTCAACACTGCTCTATCAACCCTGGATAGATCAACAAGATTGAAACTTACCAAGGAAATACTGGCCCTAAAAGAAGAGATGGAAGAAAGAGGGCTGGTAGATATATACAGGGCATTTCATCTCCCAAAAGCTGAATACACTTTCTTCTCCAGTGCACATGGAACATACTCCAAAATAGATCACATGCTGAGCCATAAATCATACCTCCATAAAATCAAGAAGATAGAAATTGTGCCAACTATTTTTTCAGACCATGAGGCACTGAAAATAGAAGTTAATTGTACACAAAAAACGGAGACCAATACCAAGTACCTGGAAACTAAACAGCTCACTGCTGAACAACCAGCAAGTCATAAAAGAAATCAAAGAGGAAATCCAAAGATTCCTGGAAACAAATGAGGCTGAAGACACGAATTACCAGAACTTGTGGGATACAGCAAAAGCAGTGTTAAGAGGCAAGTTCATAGCTCTTCAAGCATTCATCAGAAAAGAAGAAAAGGCCATCACAAACAGTCTGACTTCACAACTTAAGATCTTAGAGAGTGATCAACAAAAGGAGCCCAGCCCAAGCAGAAAGAAAGAAATAATAAAACTTAGAGCAGAAATCAATGAGATGGAATGTCAAAAAACAATCCAGAAGATCAATGAAACCCAAAAGCTGGTTCTTTGAAAATATAAACAAGATTGACAAACCACTTGCAAGACTTGTAAGAAAAGGAAAAGAGAGAACCCAAATAAATAGAATCAGAAATGAAAACGGGGATATCACAACAGAAACCACAGAAATTCAAAAGATCATCAGAGATTACTATGAGAGCCTGTATGCCACGAAACAAGAGAACCTAGAAGAAATGGACAAATTCCTGAATTCCTATAGCCTCCCAAGTCTGCAACAAGAAGATTTGGAATACCTCAACAAACCTATCTCCATCGAGGAGATGGAATCTGTAATCAAAAGTCTCCCCAAATACAAAAGCCCAGGTCCAGATGGATTCACCAGTGAATTCTAGTAAACCTTTAAAGAGTTTGTGAGGACCTACTCCCAATTCTTTTCAAGCTCTTCTGGGAAATTGAAGAAACAGAAACACTCCCAAATAGCTTTTATGAGGCACATATCACCCTGATACCCAAAGCAGACAGAGATGTCACAAAAAAAGGAAAACTACAGACCAATCTCCCTGATGAACACAGATGCTAAGATCTTCAACAAAATACTAGCAAATAGAATCCAAAGGGTCATCAAAAAGATTATACACCATGACCAAGTGGGATTCATCCCGGGAATGCAAGGATGGTTCAACATCTGCAAGTCAATCAACATAATACATCATATCAACAAAAGAAAAATAAAAACCATATGATCATATCAATAGATGCAGAGAAGGCCTTTGACAAGATTCAACACCCATTCATGATAAAAGCTCTCCGTAAAATGGGAATTGAAGGAAACTTCCTCAATATAATCCAGGCCATCTACTACAAGCCCACAGCGAGCATCATTCTCAATGGGGAAAAACTGAAAGCCTTCCCCTTAAGATCAGGGACAAGACAAGGCTGCCCACTCTCACCACTTCTATTCAATATAGCACTGGAAGTACTTGCCATAGCAATCAGGGAAGAAAAAAGACATTAAGGGCATCCAGATAGGAAGGGAAGAAGCCAAGTTGTCACTATTTGCAGATGACATGATATTATACCTGGAAAACCTGAAACTCTCTACCAAGAGGCTCCTAGAAATAATGCATTCCTATAGTAGAGTGGCAGGGTACAAAATCAATACCCAAAAAGTCAATGGCCTTCCTATATGCAAACAGTGAAAGAGAAGAAAGGGACATTAAAGAAACTATCCCATTCACAATTGTGCCGCAGAAAATCAAATACCTAGGAATCAGTTTGACAAAGAATGTAAAGGATCTCTACAAAAGAAAACTACAAAACATTACTTCAGGAAATAAAAGAGGAACTGAGGAAATGGAGACACATTCCCTGCTCATGGATTGGAAGGATTAGCATTATCAAAATGGTAATACTCCCTAGAGCTTTATACAGATTCAATGCGGTCCCTATAAAGATACCCATGATGTTCTTCAAAAGAAATTGAACAAACACTCCTGAAATTTGTATGGAATAATGAATCCCCACGAATAGCTAAAGCAATCCTTGGGAAAAAGAAGATGGGAGGTATCACTTTCCCCAACCTCAAGCTTTACTACAGAGCAGTTGTAATTAAGACAGTGTGGTATTGGTATAGAGACAGTCCCGTAGACCTATGGAATAGAGCTGAATGTCCTGAGACACACTCTCAAATATGCAACCACTTAATCTTCGATAAAGGAGCAAAAAATATTAAGTGGAGCAAAGAAAGCCTCTTCAACAAATGGTGCTGGGAAAACTGGGCAGCTACATGTAAAAAATTGAACTTAGACCTCCTTCTAACGCCATGCACAAAAGTCAGATCAAAATGGATTATAGACCTCAACATCAGGCATGAATCTATAAGGTACATCGAAGAAAAATAGGAGAAACGCTCTACGACATCAAAACTTAAAAGTATCTTTAAAGACAACACACCACTGACCAGGCAAATGGAAGCAAAGATAAACAAATGGGATTATATAAAATTGAAAAGCTTCTGCACCTCAAAAGAAACGGTGACCAAGATACAAAGACAATCCACAGAGTGGGAAAGGATATTCACCCAATACCCATCTGACAAGGGGTTAATATCTAGGATATATCAGGCACTGGTAGCACTCCAGAATAAAAAAACAGCCAACTCCATCAAAAAATGGGGAGAAGAAATGAACAGAAGCTTCCAAAAAAGAAGAAATCCGAATGGCCAAAAGGCATATGAAAAAGTGCTCTTCATCTTTAATCATCAGGGAGATGCAAATCAAAACAACAATGAGGTACCATCTCACACCACAGAGACTGGCATACATCCAAAACAGCAAGAACAACCGGTGCTGGCATGGGTGTGGGGAAAAAGGGACTCTCATCCACTGTTGGTGGGAGTGCCGACTGGTCCAGCCCTTTTTGGAAAACAATATGGGCATTCCTCCGAAAACTAGATATTGAGCTCCCATTTGGTCCAGCAATAGCACTCCTGGGAATATACCCGAGAGACTCAAGAACACATAGCAGAAACACTATCTGTACTTCTTTATTCATCTCTGCGCTATTTACTATAGCTAGAATCTGGAAACAACCTAAATGCCGAGAACAGAGGACTGGTTAAAGAAACTGTGGTACATCTACATGATGGAATACTATGCAGCTGTCAGAAAAGATGAAATTGTGAAATTTACCTGCAAGTGGATGGACATGGAGACTATCATGCTGAGTGAAATTAGTCAGAAGGAGAAAGGACAGATATAGAATGACTGAATTCATTAATAGGATATAAATAGATACCAGTGTTTTACTAAGTGTGGGAAATGGTAATGGCAGATTAAAACTCACAATTGAATATACACAAAGAGACTTAAGTGATAAACTCTAAATATCTGCAGGGCTAGCCACAATGTGTAAAAAGAAGAGGGAGAGAGATGCAGAGACATAGAGAGAGAGACAGAGAGAGAAAGCGAGGAAATGGGGGCACCTGCTATTGAGGCAGCCTGGGGGTGGGTGGGAGGGTGGGGTACATTGGTGGTGGAAATGGGGCACTGGTGGAGGGATGGGTGCTGGAATACTGTATTACCAAGAACCAATTATGAACACCTTTGTATTTGTATGTCTCACAGTGGTATAATAAAAATAAAAAAAAAAGAAATCAATCCTCTGGGCCAAATATAGACCAACTGAGGGGGGGCAAATGCGAAATATTAGTTAGAATTTTATATAAGCAGGGCTTGATGTCAGATGAAAATTTCTACATTAATCTAAAGATGAAGGGTAGTTTCTGAACATGGCAGGGCTAAGATCAGAGCTATAATTAGGAAAATCAATCTGGCAGTGGGATATAGAAGAAAGGAGAAAAAGGAGACTTCTCTGAGCAAGTGGGAAACAGTTTTATAGATGAAAGGAACATTGCATTTGGGATTCAGCAGGCCCAATAACTTATTTCCAAAGCACTAAAGTAAATTATTTCCTGTTGTCTGTTCAACCACATCATAATAATCCATTATTAAGTGTGAAAAATTCAGAAGCAATACCTCTGACTTATAGCACTGTATTTGTTTGGTTG
>JAJIBD010025903.1:0-25661 GCA_021461705.1 Cryptotis parvus | reverse complement strand
TTATTAATAGAAAACTAGGAGATTCAACACCAAGGGAAGGTAATACCCTCAAGAAAAAGAAACAGTACACCAGAGGAATTCATCCCTGAACACCACAACACCATGGGGGAAACAACGCAGATCCCCAGCTCGAAGAACAGATGAAGGAATCATCCCTGAAGACACAAAAAAGAATACAGATGTGCATGATCTCTCTACAATGAAATTAGAGAAGAAATTGGTAGGGTGTTTAAGGAGCTCAACGAAAAAAATTGAGCAGATGTCCAATAAAATACAGGAGAACATAAACGAAGCAGTTGGAAAGAGCTGTCAATAAACTACGGAGAAAATGAGAGCAGAAATGAGAACCATGCAAATAGAAATATCATCGCGTAAAAACTCAGTAGACAAAATGAAAAACACAATCGGGGCTCTGAACAGTAGGATGACAGCAGCGGAAGAGAGAGAATCAGTGAGACTGAAGATGAGCTGCAGAAAGCACTCAGAGATCTACATAAGATGGAAAAAGACAGGATAATGGATCAGCAACGAAACAGAGAACAATGGGATGAAGCCAGGCGGAACAACATAAGAATCATAGGAGTCCCAGAGGGACAGGAAAGTAACCCCAAGGAAATTAAAACAGTTAAAAACATCCTGGCTGAAAAGTTCCCGAAGTTAAAGGACGAAGGCATCCAGATCCAAGAAGCCCGATGCGTACCAGCAAGAAGAGACCCCAATAGAAAGACCCCAAGACACATCCTAGTCAAAGTAATGGATGCCATAGACAGAGACAGAATTCTTCAGGCAGCAAGATCAAAGAAGGAAATTGTATACAAAGGAGCATCCATTCGACTTTCAGCAGACTTCTCAGAAGACACCCCTCCAAGCCCGAAGGCAGTGGTAGGATATAGTAAAAAAACTTAATGAAATGAATGCCTCAGCAAGAATTCTTTATCCAGCTAAACTCTGCTCAGATTTAAAGGTCAGATATACAACTTCTTGGATAAACAACAGCATAGGAACTTTGTATATCAAAACCAACCTTAAAAGAAGGACTGAAAGATCTACTATAAGACGAGACATAACCCAAAAAGAACAACCAACCTATTCAGAAAGATGGCACAAAATCCCATGACAATAATCTCTCTCAATGTCAATGGTCTAAATGCACCAGTTAAGAGACACAGAGTGGCACAATGGATCAAAAAAATTGAATCCGACATTCTGCTACCTTCAAGAAACACACCTGAGTAATTGGAGCAAAGACAGGCTCAAAATAAAAGGCTGGAAAAAAATCCTTCATTCAAACAACCCATCCAAAAGGCTGGGGTAGCCATACTGATATCTGACAACATAGACTTCAGGCTGAAGAAGGTCAAAAAGGGATAGTGAAGGTCACTTCTTAATAGTCAAGAGACACATATATCAGGAAGAAATCACGCTATTAAACATATATGCACCCAACGAGGGGCCAGCAAAAATACCTAAAACAACTACTAATAGACTTCAAAGAAGACATTGACAGCAACACAATCGTAGTTGGAGATTTCAACACTGCTCTATCAACCCTGGATAGATCAACAAGATTGAAACTTACCAAGGAAATACTGGCCCTAAAAGAAGAGATGGAAGAAAGAGGGCTGGTAGACATATACAGGGCATTTCATCCCCAAAAAGCTGAATACACTTTCTTCTCCAGTGCACATGGAACATACTCCAAAATAGATCACATGCTGAGCCATAAATCATACCTCCATAAAATCAAGAAGATAGAAATTGTGCCAACTATTTTTCAGACCATGAGGCACTGAAAATAGAAGTTAATTGTACACCCAAAACGGAGACCAGTACCAAGTACCTGAAAACTAAACAGCTCACTGCTGAACAACCAGCAAGTCATAAAAAGAAATCAAAGAGGAAATCCAAAGATACCTGGAAACAAATGAGACTGAAGACAGGAATTACGAGAACTTGTGGGATACAGCGAAAGCAGTGTTAAGAGGCAAGTTCATAGCTCTTCAAGCATTCATCAGAAAAGAAGAAAAAGGCCATCATAAACAGTCTGACTTCACAACTTAAGATCTTAGAGAGTGATCAACAAAAGGAACCCAACCCAAGCAGAAAGAAAGAAATAATAAAACTTAGAGCAGAAATCAATGAGATGGAATGTCAAAAAACAATCCAGAAGATCAACGAAACCATAAGCTGGTTCTTTGAAAAAAAAACAAGATTGACAAACCACTTGCAAGACTTGTAAGAAAAAGGAAAAGAGAGAACCCAAATAAATAGAATCAGAAACGAAAATGGGAACATCACAACAGAAACCACAGAAATTCAGAAGATCATCAGAGATTACTATGAGAGCATGTACGCCACAAAACAAGAAAAACCTAGAAGAAATGGACAAATTCCTGAATTGCTATAGCTTCCCATGTCTGCAACAACAAGATTTGGAATACCTCAACAAAACTATCTCCATCGAGGAAATAGAATCGGTAATCAAAAGTCTCCCCAAACACAAAAGCCCAGGTCCAGATGGATTCACCAGTGAATTCTACAAAACCTTTAAAGAGGACCTACTCCCAATTCCTTTTAAGCTCTTCCGGAAAATTGAAGAAACAGAAACACTCCCAAATAGCTTTTACGAGGCACATATCTCCCTGATACCCAAAGCAGACAAAGATGCCACAAAAAAGGAAAACTACAGACCAATCTCCCTGATGAATACAGATGCTAAGATCTTCAACAAAATACTAGCAAATAGAATCCAAAGAGTCATCAAAAAGATTATACACCATGACCAAGTGGGATTCATCCCGGGAATGCAAGAATGGTTCAACATCCGCAAGTCAATCAACATAATACATCATATCAACAAAAAGAAAAATAAAAAACCATATGATCATATCAATAGATGCAGAGAAGGCATTTGACAAGATTCAACACCCGTTCATGATGAAAGCTCTCCGTAATATGGGGATTGAAGGAACCTTCCTCAAGATAATCCAGGCCATCTACTACAAGCCCACAGCAAGCATCATTCCAATGGGGGAAAAACTGAAAGCCTTCCCCTTAAGATCAGGGACAAGACAAGGCTGCCCACTCTCACCACTTCTATTCAATATAGTACTGGAAGTACTTGCCATAGCAATCAGGGAAGAAAAAGACATTAAGGGCATCCAGATAGGAAGGGAAGAAGCCAAGTTATCACTATTTGCAGATGACATGATATTATACCTGGAAAGCCCGAAACTCTCTACCAAGAGGCTCCTAGAAATAATACATTCCTATAGCAGAGTAGCAGGGTACAAAATTAATACCCAAAAAGTCAATGGTCTTCCCTATATGCAAACAGAGAAAGAGAAGAAAGAAAGAAACTATCCCATTCACAATTGTGCCGCAGAAAATCAAATACCTAGGAATCAGTTTGACAAAGAATGTAAAGGATCTCTACAAAGAAAACTACAAAACATTACTTCAGGAAATAAAAGAAGACCTGAGAAAATGGAGACATATTCCCTGCTCATGGATCGGAAGGATTAACATTATCAAAATGGTAATACTCCCTAGAGCTTTATACAGATTCAATGCGGTCCCTATAAAGATACTCCCATGATGCTCTTCAAAGAAATTGAACAAACACTCCTGAAATTTGTATGTAATAATAAAACTCCACGAGTAGCTAAAGCAATCCTTGGGAAAAAGAAGATGGGAGGTATCACTTTCCCCAACCTCAAGCTCTACTACAGAGCAGTTGTAATTAAGACAGTGTGGTATTGGTATAGAGACAGACCTGTAGACCTATGGAATAGAACTGAGTATCCTGAAACACATTCTCAAATATACAACCACTTAATCTTCGATAAAGGAGCAAAAAATATTAAGTGGAGCAAAGAAAGCCTCTTCAACAAATGGTGCTGGGGAAAACTGGGCAGCTACATGTAAAAAATGAACTTAGACCTCCTTCTAACGCCATGCACAAAAAGTCAGATCAAAATGGATTCTAGATCTCAACATCAGACATGAATCTATAAGGTACATCGAAGAAAACATAGGAGAAACGTTCTACGACATCGAAATGAAAAGTATCTTTAAAGACGACACACCACTGACCAAGCAAATGGAAGAAAAGATAAACAAATGGGATTATATAAAAACTAAAAAGCTTCTGCACCTCAAAAGAAATGGTGACCAAGATACAAAAGACAATTCATAGATTGGGAAAGGATATTCACCCAATACCCATCTGACAAGGGGTTAATATCCAGGATATATCAGGCACTGGTAGCCCTTCACAAGAAAAAAAACAGCCAACCCCATCAAAAAATGGGGGAGAAGAAATGAACAGAAGCGCCCAAAAAAGAAGAAATTCCAATGGCCAAAAGGCATATGAAAAGTGCTCTTCATCTTTAATCATCAGGGAGATGCAAATCAAAACAACAATGAGGTACCATCTCACACCACAGAGACTGGCACACATCCAAAACAGCAAGAACAACTGGTGCTGGCGTGGATGTGGGGAAAAAAGGGACTCTCATCCACTGTTGGTGGGAGTGCCGACTGGTCCAGCCCTTTTGGAAAACAATATGGGCATTCCTCCGAAAACTAGATATTGAGCTCCCATTTGATCCAGCAATAGCACTCCTGGGAATATACCCTAGAGACCGAAAAACACATAGCAGAAACACTATCTGTACTTCTTTATTCATCTCTGCGCTATTCACTATAGCTAGAATCTGGAAACAACCTAAATGCCCGAGAACAGAGGACTGGCTAAAAGAAACTGTGGTTCATCTACACTATGGAATACTATGCGGCTGTCAGAAAGGATGAAATTAGTGAAATTTACCTGCAAATGGATGGACATGGAGACTATCATGCTGAGTAAAATTAGTCAGAAGGAAAAGGACAGATATAGAGTGACTGCATTCATTAATACGACATAAATAGATACCAGTGTTTTATTAAATGTGGTAAATGGTAATGGCAGATTAAAACTCACCATTGAATATACACAAAGAGACTTAAGTGATAAACTCTAAATATCTGCAGGGCTAGCCACAATGTATAAAATAAGAGGGAGAGAGATGCAGAGACAGAGAGAGAGACAGAGAGAGAAAGAGTGGAAACGGGGCTGTCTGCTATTAAGGCAGCATGGGGGTGGGCGGGAGGGGGTGGGGTACATTGGTGGTGGAAATGGGGCACTGGTGGAGGGATGGGTGCTGGTATACTGTACTACCAAGAACCAATTATATTATAAACACCTTTGTAATTGTATGTTTCACGGTGGTATAATAAAAAATTAAAAAAAAAAGAAACCTAGAAGAGACTCATTCTGTCTATAATCACTGAAGGAGAAAAATAATTGATTACTTACAAGAAATCTAATCACAGACAATATTGCCTAATTTCAATTTATTTCTTGCCTTTCTAATTTCCTTCTGTTTAAAATTTCTGGACCATACCCAGAATACTCAGGGTACTCCCTGGTTCTGTATTTAGGAATGGCTACTGGTAGGGGCTGAGTTGATTATCACATGTGGTGCCAGGGATCTAACTTGGGTATGCAGCATGCAAGGCAAGTTTTCTAACACCTGTATTGTATCTCTGGCCCTATGATATTTATAACAGCAACAAAGATTACATTGCTTTTGTTACATGTTTAAAATGTTTCAATATTTTTGTTCAAAATAAAAATTAGAATTATAGAATGCTTTAAAAGAAAATTTGGATGACTTCGGTACTATTTTCTTTACTTGCAACAGAAAACTGCAAATCTGTAAAAGCAATCATTACTTGAGTATTGGGTTAGCTGCTTCCCTCATTTCCTATCTATAGACAGCCATCTCCACATGGTTAATTGTCTCTGGGTCTGGCAATCCATAGTAATTTGAGTTTCAGGAGTTCACTGTTACTTGATAGGGGGGTATTAGACAATCGTTTTCATTTTCCTATACCATAACCACACCTTTCAAGTCATTCCTTTATTTAATTCTATCAGTCTATTCTATTTTGAGTTGTGCCATCTCTTTTCTGCTGGATCCTGACTATTGCTCTTAGTTATTATTTCTGCCAGAACTGATAAGCCATTAGTAGTTATACAAAAAGTATTTAAAGACTCAGGCACTTAGTTCATCAATGATGATATAACAAAAAAAAATTAATACTGAATATATCTTGAACCATTTATAGCAATAGAATGTACTTAAGCAGAAATATCTAGATATGGCTACCATGCAAATGAGCTTAGGCAGATTTCTGGACAATGATCAATATTGATGATCATTGTCATAATTGATCATTGTCTTAATTGAAGCAAATGTTTCAAACTGTTTCTCTAAAATATCTAAAATGGTTTATGTAAGAAAGCATAAACAATTTAAATATTTAACTTCAAGATACTAATTTTAAATTAATATTTAAAGATTAGAGAGATTTTACCTTTTCACCAATTTCTCCTTTTGCTACCTTGCTCTCCCTAAAAAAGAGAACATAACAGGTATGATAATAAATACCCTACTTTAACACATACAAATGTTACAATAATAATGATAAGTTACAGCTGTGAAGAATCAATAAACGCAATCCTAAATCACTTATATGGCTTTTTAATTTAAAGTAACGCTAACTATTCCTAAATATTGAAGGAATAGTTTTCTAGGGTAAAACTATAATTTCACTGCTGCTACTACAATGCAGTTAAATTTCCATAAATGTTAACTTGCCTCATACATAGTTGTTGCAGTACACTGTTGCCTGGAGCCTCGGCATCTGGCCTGGAGTTGCCTCCTGCAGGTCACTTTGTAGATAGGAGGAGGACAGTTTGAATGCGGCAGCTGATCTGACCATGTAGTCTATACTGGTTGATATAATTATTCTCTCTTGCTGCCACAATCATCGTGGAACTAGCTAGATCTTACCTGTATATTTGCCTGGCTTTGTTGGATCTCTAATATTTGCCTGGCTTTGTTGGATCTCTAAGTATTTAGACCAGAGAGAAATGCTGTTTGCCTCCAAGCAAGCAAGTACAGCTCTCTAATAACTCAAAGCTAATATACAGAACAACCGTGATGTAAAAGATGAGACTTTTGTGAAGGCTTGGAGAAATATTTAACTGGCTACAGAATGTTCCTTGGTACAGATGCATGCCTTTGTATTCTGAGATACAGTTCATCTCGAAACCCCTCCCCACTGCAGGGGCATTTCCAAAGCATATCTTGGCTCAGTAATATGAACATCTCCAATGGCCTAGGTGAGGTCCTGGGAGAATTTACCTGAGGGAATTTGACCATGATGGCTTTACATTGGAGTGGGAGGTCTGGGTTGAAGGGATATAAAACTAGCATGCTTCCTCTCTCTGTCTCCTTTTCCATCTTTTCTGCTGGTGCCTTTTTGCTGTCTCTTCTCTGCAGGGCCTTAACACGTGGTGGCAGCCATGTTGGCCTGCACATGGCCGGGTCTAGTGGGGAACCCTGAGTTCAGGTTTTTCCTATTTCTGATTTGTATGCCAGAACCTGTGTTAAGTAAAGCATTTTGAAGCTCCGCCCGGATTCTTGCGCTCTTTCTCCGTCTGCCGGCTGCTGATCCCCTGGGACAGAAGGGGATCCCAGACCCTGCTCCTGGATATTGTGTGGGGTGCCCCAGAGTTTCCCCACATATAGTACCTTTCTCATAAGTGTTTTGAGAATTTCAAACATTAACAGTAAAACCTGTTGCAGAGTAAATTGGTCATTGTTGTTATTACTACTATATTACTATCATGTTAACTAGGTCCACAAAAACAGCCTTTTCTTATTTACTTTTATGAAATACGAATATATTAGGGGAGATATTTGGAAGATCTGAGTTTGGTTTAAACCCTAAAATGCTGGCTCCAGCTCTGATACTGTCGCCAAATTATTTATCATTCAGATCATCTGCCTTTCAGCTACAGAAAAGGGTTTGGTAGCTGTCTTGTTACTGCCTGTGGGACATATATTTGTTCAAAAAGTCCCTGTTTCAACTTCACCCTCTAAGATTACTACATTTTCTTCCACTTACTCATGTCTGTTTTGATACTTGTTGTATTTCTTTTTAATCTATAAATTTGACATATATTTATTATAGGTCTTCCGTGTATCAAGTATTTATGAGAGTCCAGCAGCATGCAAGTATTAGGATGAGTTATACTCTTCTGAACAAATAAAACATACTCAGTGCATATTTCCTGAGGCAAATAAAGGCTTCTTATGCCCTTTTTTCTGTACTGCCTTTCTGTAATATCTTATATCATAAAAGTTCATATGGCAGAAAATAATATCAGTCTTCACTATAAGCATAGTGGACATGTATATTCTATATAATGTCTAATCTAGTATCTGTATATGTGCATATATACACACCTGCTTAATGTGCCCTCAAAAAAACTACCTAGAAAGAGTTAATCAATTTAAGGCATATCTGCTCCCTGTTTTCTTTCCCTCCTAGCATTTCTCCTCAGAGGTATTAACTTGATCTACTAAGTCTAACTGACTTCAAAACCACAGTCCACCAGTCACAATCTCAGCATGATGCAGTCACCACAAACAGCTGCTGGAAAGTCCAAAACTATTTCCCAGCGGATAAATCTGCACATCCCTTGGCTTGCAACCTGACTCTCGCAGATGCAGCACATGCTGTATGGATGGGTTTCGCCTCGATCTGCTGTGAAGACATTCACAACTTTGCCATTGCATCGCTGCCAGTTTTATCTTCCTACCTTTATTAAGCCAAGAAAAGAGATATTTCTCAGTCTGAATTTTAAAACAAAAGTGCATCTCTTCTTAAAAGGAATTTTTAGACATAGAAACACCTAGATGGGGGCCGGAGCGATAGCCCAGCGGGTGGGGCATTTGCCTTGCACGTGGCGGCCTGTGCCGGCCCGGTTCGAGCCCTGGCATCCCATATGGTCCCCCCGAGCACTGCCAGGAGTAATTCCAGAGTGCTGAGCCAGGAGAAACTCCTGAGCATTGCCGGGTGTGACCCAAAAAGCAAAAAAAAAAAAAAAAAAAAAAAAAAGAAGCACCTAGATGCAGTAATCACTTCTGACATCTTATTGCTGAGACCTGAAAAACTTCTCCAGAGCAAGAAATGACAAGCTTGTTCTGGCGGCCATCTAAGAGTGCATGAACAGTGCTCCGGCCTGTGGTAGAATTAGCTTGCTGGAACTATGACAGCTGGCCCTACCTGAAGAGGCTCACTCACCCTCCAGCAAACTGGACTAGATCAGTGTCTGTTTTCAGTGTTTAGGCCATCTACAACACTAACTCCTTCCCAAAAAGACAATGCAGCCTATAGGAAGAAGGACACAGATGAAAATAAAGCTCTTCTTGGTTTCTTACAACTACTCCTTAACAAGAGAAAAATTCTAGGCAAAGAAGGAAGCCCAGGAAAATCAATTTTTGTAGTGAAGATCTGAGGGAAGAAATTTGTTGTAGCATATTGGTAATATTTTATGTCACTGTGACCAGTATATTTAGCTCCTTTTGTACTATATACAACAGAAGATAAAAAATAATCAAATAGAGTCAAAGATAGTAAAAGCTGTGGAAATTTTAGACTGTGGGAATTGTGAAATAAATTTTGAGAGTTGTTATGTACGCTCCAGAAAGCATGTCTGTTCACTTTTCTAGAGAAGGGTGTTGCTAAATCTATGATAACTCTCTAGGGGTTCTTTTTTGAAATGGTAATGGCCTCTGAATAAGAATTTTAGGGGAAACTAGATTTCATCAAATACATTTTCTGAAATCTCACTATATTATGTGCAAATTCAGCATTCAATTTGTTAAAATTAAATGAAACATTAAAAAATCTCTTTACCTTTGAACCAGGCAAGCCTGGAGTGCCATGCAACCCATCTTCACCCTAAAAGAAGGTAACAATAAGATAAATTTGTCATAAAAGCATAAAGAAATGTTTGCATTCCTTAACAACGAGCTCCAGTATTATCAGGAAAGGTAGCCTAATCGTAAATTACCCTCATATGCTTTTATGATGAGTTTCATCATGAAGAATCTAACCCTGCTTTTATGATCGTTTCATCAGAAAAGCAGGGTTAGAATTTTCATTCTTAAAAAATGAAAGAAAATGAAGGCTCTGAAATAAGAGGCAAGATAATTCAAGTAGTGGCAATAACTGAGATTCAAACTGAGGTTCCTCACTGGACAGTCGATGCATTACCATAGAGAGGTTCCTCACTCGACAGTTGATGCATGATCTTAGACTATTTAATACAGTTTACTTATTTACTCATTTTAAAACCTTTGGGCATGTGGGCCCCAGCGATAGTACAACGGGGAAGACATTTAATTTTCAGCACACATCAATGGGCATGAACCAAAAACAACAATAAAATAAAAAAAAATACATACAGGCATAATATCAAAGCCAGATGGAGCTTTTTGTGGGCTAAGCACAAACTTATTCTGTAGATGCTATTATTATAATGATCTTATCATCATTATGATAAGACAGAAATGGACTTTGAATATACCGCTCAGCTCTGTGCACATAAATATTTCCTTCCCACACTATGATATGAGGGAAAATGTAATTCTGAGGCCACAGAGGCAGTGGAGGCGTTTAGCTGCTTGCCTGGCCTATAGCCAATCCTGTTTGATCTCTAGCATTGCATATTGCCCTTCAAAGAACACCAGGAGTGATCCTTGAGCAGAGAGCCAGGAGTAAACCCTGACAACACTGAATCTGATGCCCCATAACTAATTTAAGCTTTAAAAAAGAATTGTCGACAAATGAAATGTTTATTATAGAAAGATGTGCATTGTGCATAGAGAGATGCGCATTGTGCATATGTATTGCTCATTATCTGTTGGTTACCTTTTGATAAATTTTGAAGATATATTTACTTGAAAAAAATTACTTGGGATAATTTTTAGATCTTTCCATCCATCTGGTGCCCATATTAGATTGAAAAAGTTTCTAGCAGGTGCCACTCAGTTTCCATTACTCTAATTCATGAGTCACTTTGGCAAGCCCGGTTTATAAGCAGCACACTGGTCAGAATAAGACACTCATGGGAGGATGTGCATTTTTTGTTTTTTGGGGTTGCACCTGGCAATATTCAGCGATTATTCCTGGCTCTGCACTCAGCAATTACTACTGTCAGTGCTGAAGGAACTATATGGAATGCCGAGGATAAAAACCTGGGTTGGCTGCGTGCAAGGCAAACACCCTACCCCTGTACTTTTGCTCTGCCCACCCTCCACCCAGATGCATATTTTAAAAGGAATCGTCAAAAGTCTAACTACATACATAAACTGACTTTGGCTCCTGAATTTCCAGGTTTATATAGCACAATAACAATTCTATTGAGCTGTTATAGTCTAGTGACTTTAAAACTAATTTATATAGCCATAGATTTTTAATCATTAGCTTGAATGAGGTTAGATTATTTCTTAGAATTTAAAATAAATAAAATGTCAAATATATTAATCCTGAGTATACCCATATAAAATATATAAAAGAAAAAGTCACATTTTCAAACTTTAAAATAACAAATAACATTTCACCTAAATACAAGAATATGTATATTTGCTTCCTGCTTATTCCTTATTCCAAATATACATTCCTTATATGTATATTTGCTTCTGCTTATTTGTGGGGTTATACTTGTTCTTTTTTTTCCCCAAATTTTAGTACACCACTTTTAGACATGATGCTCATGTAGAGTTTTGGTTCTACAGTGTTCCAACACCCATCCCTCCACCCGAACCCATCTCCCATCACCAATGTCCCCACCTCCCTCCCCCTCCCACACTTCAACTACTTGGCGGGTTCTGTATGTCTTTTCTCTCCTCTCTCTCTCTCCCTCCCACCAAACTTTCCTGCACATCGCAGAACGCAGTGCATTAAAGGACATAACTGTTTCCACTACTTTGATGGACTGTGCAGCCGCAAGCTACCATGCAACGTGGGCTCGAACTGGTTTTGCTCTGTTAATCTGGTCATGAGGTAGTATGCCAGCATCCGGACAGCGAAGGTGGTGGCTAGTGTGGTGGGCGAGTCTCATCCGCTGCTTCTGGGACCCCCAGAGGTGATGGGCCCACTCCCAAAAACCCATCTGTCCTCCTGGGAGCCCCATGGTCAGCTGAGCCTGGGGAAAGCGGAGTTCCAGGTTCCCCAGCCGCGTTTGACACTGCATGCTATGGCTGGTTGCCCCCGGGCAGCTCCTGGGCGTGGCCACCAGGCTCTACAAAATGGAGGGGGAAGGGCCGACCCCTGACTCCATCTGATGAATTCCCAGTGATTCCCACTTCTGGGAGCTGCCTACCTGGGCTTGAACTGGTTTTGCTCTGTTAATCTGGTCGTGAGGTAGTATCCCAGCATCCGGACAGCAAAGGTGGTGGCTAGTGTGGTGGGCGAGTCTCATCCGGCTGCTTCCGGGACCCCCAGAGGGTGATGGGCCCACTCCCAAAACCCATCTGTCTTCCTGGGAGCCCCATGGTCAGCTGAGCCTGGGGAGAGCCGAGTTCCAGGTTCCCCACGTTTGAGACTGCATGCTATGGGTGGTCGCCCTCGGGCAGCCCGGGGTTACACTTGTTCTTGCTAAGGAGATACTCCCAGCTTAGTGTTGGAGTTGCTCCCAGTAGTGCTGAGTGACTGTGTGGTGCCAGGGATCTAACTCAAGGCTCTCATGTGCACTGCATATGCCCCAATCCTTTGTGCTATCTCCCTACTCCTGATTTATTTATATTTATTCATTTTAATAAACTCTTAGTAATTATTTTTAAAATAGATAAACATGTACACATATTATTTTCAAGTGTTGCATAGTAAGTCTGGCATCATCACAGAATACACGTAAACCAAAAACTTTGTTGCTAGGTAAAATTAGGAGTTCAAGTGTCAACAAAATATGCTTTCTATAATAAAGCACTTTACTCAGAAATTTTAAAAATATAGTTCCTCAGGCATAACACAAATGTGTTATGAAAGTGTCATTTAATTTGATTAACTGGTATTAGAAGCACATTAATTGACATCAGAAAACATTTTATGGATATGGAGCCTCTTACTCATCGTAAAGCTATGTCCACTTGTCAAAAGGAGCAGAAATATTTTATTAGTTACCTCAATACATTCTTTTGTATAACATTACAAGTTATATGCAATCACACAAATCAATTAAGTATTCTGCTATTGTATGCATTATCAAAAATGTTTTAAAAAATAATACTGGCCATCTCCCACCACTGGTGGAGGGACGGGTGCTGAAACACTGTATGACCAAAACCCAAACATGAACTTTTTAATTGTATATCTTTTATTTGTATATCTCACGGTGGTATAATAAAATACTTAAAAAATAATAGTGGCAATAATTCTCTTTTTATTTGCTCATGACTTAATCCTATATACAATTTTCTATGAGTACTGGCTCCTACAATACCACCTTTGACATATTTCAGGTTAGAGCTACATGGAGCACTCTGCTAATTGTGTACTCCAAATCTATCTTTAATAGACACAGGTTTCATAATAGCTGCCATTAAAATATTTACTGTGAATAAGTTTCAAAGCTCTGGTGCACTGTATAGCTCAGGGTCAAATTTAATGCTATCTACCAAATAAAATGCTGATTTAAAATGACTAAAGTTAATGTATTAGTTGCTTCTTTTTTAAACTCTTGTTGTCCCTTTGTCCCTCTAGTCAGTCTCAATAGAACAAATTAAATTAATTAAGGAAGAAAGAAATTAAATAATGAAAACATATTATAAATTTATAAATGATTATTTACAAATGAAGAAATATTATAAAGTAAAGGAATAAATTAAATAATGCTTTTACCACAGGCTTTCAATAAATATATTAAACCATGATTAAAAGAGAATTACAATCCATATTATTCATGACTATAACATTTTTCAATACTTGTATCTGAGGAACATGAAATTTATTGTAATTGTGCTTGTTTTTAATCAAATGGACTGCTTCCATTTGTAACATTAAAGTAAAAAAATTCAAACTACAGAGGGGCAAATGAAATATGTAATATAGAGCAGCTCACAATAAAACTTTGCTGTTGATAGCTCTGCTGTCTCTGTTATTACCATAATATATAGTTTGTCTTTAACTTCACTGAGTGATCAGAGTCATCTTTTCAGAATTCAAAGTAACCTCTTGGGCAAATTTTTCAGAAAACCTTCAGTATGATTTAGGAGCCAGTTAATGACTTTCTAAAAAGCTGATTGAAGGTTTTCAGTTTACCTCCTTTTATCACTGTACATTTCCTTGTACTAAGCACAGAGAAGCATAAAAGGTAAGTTATTCATTTTTCTGATACCTTTGACATTGGAATCAATGTCTTCTTATTAAGGAGATATGTGGAGTCTGAAGGACACTAGATAAGATAGAACACTCCCTAGGGCAGTGATTTGCAAGCTTAATACCAATTAGAATAAGCACAGAAAGGTAGATTTAATAAACGAAATTTGCTCATAATTAAAATGAAACCCAGGAAATAGAAAGTTATAAACCATGCTGGAGTGGTCATTTATTTTTAAAGTATAGCACTGTTTTTGATTAAAAGTCTGAGCTCTTAGGACAGAGATGTGGCTCAGTGGCAAGGTGTGGCATGCCTCATGGGTGTGAGGCTGTGGGTGTGATCCCAAAGAACAACAACAAAATTAAGTCTGATATCTGAATATGACACTCTTTCCACATTTAAAGCTTCAATTTAATCATTTCACTTTAGCGTCTTTTCAAGAAATAGAATCTTCTGTATAAATTTAATATACCCTTGGAATTTATATTAGTATTTTCTCACGATTTACTTCATATGCATTGAAAGATTTACTTCAATTTAATATTGAATTGAAGAGTTGGAAGAAACATCTGAATGAAACTAATAAAATACGCTGCTAAACAAAAATTTGGTTTTAATTTTGTCGATAATTTGATCTCCACATTTGTGACTTTAGTTTTGCTTTACTCAATATGTAATTTTGAAAAGTTACTCCTTGTATAATTATTAAGTTGTTAGTACATGGGTCCAGAGAGTAGTACAGTTTGTAAGGCACTTCCCTACATGCAGTTGACTCAGGTTCAGTTCCTAGCACCATATAAGTTCCCCAAGCACTTCCAGGAGTGACCCTGAGCATGAGCCAGAAGTAAGACTTGGAGACAGCCCTGTGTGGCCCAAATTCCCAAGCCAGAAATTTGTTGATTTTTAACTGAATATTTTTGAAAATTAAATATAAACATTTTTCTTTTATTTCATTTCTGAGTCCATTCTGAGTCCTTTTTATTTCAAGAAGTTATGTTTGAACCCTTTATTTTCTGGGATTTATTTCTAAGAAATAGTCAAGAAAATTAAGCACTACCAGGGTGGCTCTGAAGATCCCAACACTGCAAGAATTTGGGAAAGAGGAGAGATGCCAGCAACTGAGTTATTCCCGAGATCTGGCCCCAGGCAGGATGGGGAGAGACAAAATCCCCACCCTGCCAAGCATACAGTTTCCCCACGCACACACATATAACCCCCATGTCTGTCACAGAAATGTCCCAGCTCAAGGTAACCTTCCCCAAAAAAGATAAGAATGGAGGCTTCCTCCAGCAATGCTGATAGAGGAGGACCCAGAGACATTTCTGACACACTTGCTGGTGGTGTGAGGTTTGGTGCTCAACACAATGCAGTGCTGCTCTAACCTGATAGTGCTTGTGGGCCGCAGGGTTAGGGTTGGGGTACTGCCTGGTCAGGGAATGCCAGACATCTGTTTAATCTTCTATCCAAAACAAACGTCTTTTTAAATGAAGAACTTAGCACCCACAGAATACACACACACACACACACACACACACACACACACACACCTATATTTCAATTCCACACAAAACTTTTATTGATAAAATTATTTTCTAAGTTAAATTGCTTAATACAATGAGCTTTGTAGCTCACTAAAACTATTAAGGAGAATAGTTTACAATATTTTATCATAATAATGGCATGAAAATTGGAATCAGTTAAGTTAAAAATGGGAATTAACTTTAAAATAGTTTGAAGAGGTAAATGTTCTTTGAAATGTAAATTTGGGAACTGAGAGACCCAAGTTAATGGTATAGAGCCATTATTATTATTATTATTATTATTATTGTATATAAGGGCTACTATATAGTACTGATTTATTTTAGAGAGATCTGTCAAGAACATGTGTTTGAGTTTTTCAATTTATGTGATGCTTGCTGTAATGTCGCATTCATAAATGAACTTCAAAACTTCATAAAAGCATAAAATTTAAAATTAACATTTAATTTTTAGTCAACTAATGAAATATCTGCCAATATAATAATTGACCTGTGAATCAAGGATCCGAATAAGCTGTAATTACGAATTTAAGATATAAAGAGGATAGTGTCATCACAGTGAGCTCCCTAATTAAGGACAGTGAGATACCCGTAACAGTAAACTATTTCCTGTCTAAAGTATTTCTCGTGATGAGTAATTTATAGTCCAACTCATATCAATTACTTCTACTGGAGTTTAATTGCATTAAAGTCATTGGTTACTTATCTTTAGTCCTGAGGTAAGTAATTACAGAGATATGAAGATATGGAGAAAGAACATGCCTTAGCAATGTTGTAAGAAAGTCGGAAATATTTTACAAACATAGTATGAATCAAAGGAGATAGGATAATATGAAGATTTGTGTGTGTGTGTGTGTAAAAAGAGACAGCATAGTTTCTCTGAAAGAAAATGGGAAGCACATTCTGGAATTGAACACTTTCTATTTTCTTTTTTTTTTTAGGGAGTGTAGATTTTGCTGAGCAAATAGGAGACGTTATGACCCTATTTATCTGCAAAATAACTGTACAGAAAGTACAGGAGATTGGCATTGATCCATCACCACCTCAGGGGTACTACTTTCCTGTCCCACATCAGCACCATTTTCCTTTGTTTTTCTTTCTCAGCACCATTTTCTAACAGTGGACCTCTACTTCACTTTCTACATCAGGCCTACAACTAAGTTTACTTGAGTTCTGGACAACAAGAAATACTCATCCAGGATCAATCAAGTACATATCGAAATAGATGCTGGCATTACAGGGATCAGAGAGACACAAAGCCCTTTTTCTCCAGGAGCTCATAACGAGAACATAGACACAAACAATATGAAAATAATCAACAATTTAAACAGTCCCCTGCCTGTTACTCTGCCTGGTGGTCATGGAGACGGTAAAAAAAAGATGAAATTTTTCCTTGAACTGTAAACTTGGAAATCAGTCATGGTGGTAAGGAAGAAAATTCTTATTGTCTGTAATCCTCCTTCAAAACATTCACTCTTGCCTAATGAATGGGTTCATTCAATATTTTACACTGCCTCATCTGTCCCCTCACATGGCTCACCTAGACCTCCTTTAGAAAGAAGTGTCTTAATGAAACTAATATCTTAAATAATGTTTTTAAAAATACTAAATCACATATCTAAATCTCTGTTGATTATCTTAGCAATCATCATGAATAAAATAAGTATTCACTAAATCAGGCAGGAAAAGAGAGTATGTGATCATTTATATGGAAACTTTTATGTTTGCATGCTAGATACAGTGCACGGAACCTAATAGGAAAATTATCAGACGTCTAGAAATCTGGCTAACTGTTTAGCAAATAAAAGTCAAGTGCCTTGGTGCCAGATTCACTGCATGTGTTGAGCTTTTCATCCATCTGTTACGTTCTCTGCCAACTGCTCTACTTCGGGTGTGAGTGGAAGGCATTAGAAGGGAATAAGAAACCATTAAGACATAAAATCAACTGCAGAGTGAGCAAGTTTCCTTTCTTTTTCCTGTCATTCTGTTCCCTCTGTCCTTCTCAAGTTTCTGCTTATTTTTAGTGTTACATTATATCACCATACTTCCAACAGAGAAGACAATCAATTAAGATTTATTTCAGATAAAGACAGTAATTCTTCCCTGTTAATTCGAATGCCATTCCTGTAACAAGTGATATCAAGTGGTGGGTTGACAAAATTGTCTTCGTCAGGGACAATTATTCTATGCACAGTGGTTATAATGAAAACTTCTATGTTCAGATTTGACTAAATCTTCAGTAAATTTAGAATGTTATGAACTACACAGTATATAGCTGATTCACTGTTTAAGCATATCTTTTCAAACCTAATTCTTAGACTTATTTTTATAAACCTTGACAATTCCAAAAGAAAAAATACCATTATAAGAACAAAACTGGGCCATGCTTTTTTATCCTAATTTAATTTGTCAACACTCTACAATAAATTCCAACACAAATTAAAAAAAAAAACTTTAGTAGCAACTGAAACTAATCCACTTCTGATATTCAACGGACAATTTGGTAAAATTAGGTACCAGAGAAAGAAAGCCAAATTGCTTCCCAAAACTTTCTAGCTTTTTCACTAAAAGTTTTAAGTTTCTGATTCTCTGAGGTATTAGTGCTACATCTGGATCAGAACATCACACAGTTCATTATAATTCACAACAGCTACCAGTCATGTCTGTACAGCCCTGTCTGTGCTTTCATAAATGCAACAGCATCTGCCTTTATTTCCAGAAATGCAGCCTTCTCATAAAGTGCCTTTAAAGGGAAAAATCAAAATTCAAAGATCATAGTCATTTCATTTTCCAACATAAAAGAAAACAACAAAGACGTTTAGGGAACAATGGAACTCCTCTGTTCAATCTCATCCCAATGCAAAGGCTAAGGGCTTCAGAATTTATAGTGAAAAGCCCCATCAGACAAAGCACCTCATAATGAGGATAGTTAGCCAGCTATTTTTAAGATATGCTTCTTGGCAACTCTCTCATCATGTTATCAGATACACTTTATTTTAAGAGCCTTAATGCATATGGCTTTTTTATCTCTAAAAGTTAAGATTTATAAAGCTCAGTACAGTGTTAACATTTTTAGGTTTTGATGAAATAAACAATATCTATCTCCTGCATATTTGTGGGTGAATGTACAGAAAATGTTCTAGGTTAGATTTGAGGTACAATTGATCTGCCTGAAGGTAGGGAAATGGGTATTTCCAGAATGGGGGAGTGGGAAGTTTGAAAGCATAGCTAGAGTTTAAAGATCCTGTGGACTTAGAGAAAAGTCACATCCTTCTTGATACTAAATGTAAAATTCCTTTGCTGAGCTCCCCTGTCTAGGACAGCATGAAAACAAATTTAAGAGCTGATTCAGGACTATCAGAGAGATAGTCCCATGGTAGGGCATTTGCCTTGCACACGGCTGACCTGGGTTCGATCCCTGGCATCCCATATAGTCCCCAAGCACTGCCAGGAGTACTTCATGAGTGCAGAGCCAGGAGTAACCCCTGAGCATTGCCGGGTGTGATACAAAAAGCAAAAAAAAAAAAAATTAAGAGCTGATTCAGATCTGTCTGTGCAAAATACTTCTGGAGAAATAAGGAACTATTGGGCTAAAACATGGTAAATGTGCCTGGCATTTTATAGGGAATAAGATGCAAATCTGCTCCCATTATTTTCTTGCTAGCAATTGGGAGAAGTTTACTGGATTGTGTATAAGCTCAGTTTAAAGTTTACTAAGAATTATTCCTACAGTTTTTCCATAAGGAATAAACCATTCAACATTCCCACCAGCAGTGATGAGAGTTCCTTTTTGACCACATCCCTGCCAAAACTAATTATTCCTTTTATTTTTTTGATATATGCCATTCTCACTGGTGTCAGATGGTATCTTATTGCTATTTGGTTTGGATTTTCTTAGTAATTCGTGATGGTGAGCATTTTATGTACCTGTTGGTCATCTGTTAGTCTTCTCAGAGAAGTCCCTGTTAACTTTCTCTTCCCATTTTTGATAGGGTTTTTGAAATTTTTGGTTGCTAATCTTTGTGAGTACATTATATATCCTGAATAATAAACCTTCATCTACTGTGCTAACTGCAAATATTTTCTCCCATTTAGTTAGCTTTTAGTTTAAACCCGTGGTTTTTTTTCACACATAATCTCTTTAATCAGATGTAGTCCCACTTGTTTATGTTTGATTGTGTTGCTTTGCCAAGGACATTGTATCACTGAAGACACCTTTGAGGTCCAGATGTTGGAGCATTGTGCCTATATTTTCCTCAATGTATACTATAGATTCTGGTATTACTCCATTTTATTCTCATATATGTGGAGGTTTATGTGGGAGTTTGTTCTTAGATATCTGATCCATTGGTTGGAGAGACTATCCTTATTTCAGCAGCATGCGGTTTTTTAATTACTACCACTTTGCAGCACAGTTTGAAGTTGGGGAAGGTGATGACTCCCATCTTCTTTTTCCCAAGGACTGCTTTGGCTATTCATGGGGTTTATTGTTTCATATGAATTTCAGCAGTGTTTGGTCTATGTCTTTGAAAATGTTATGAGTATCCTTATAGGGCCCACATCAAATCCATTTAATGCTTTGGGAGTATTATCATTTTGACAAATGTTAAGTCTTCCGATCTATGAGCAGGGGATGCATTTCCATTTCCTCGTGTCCTCTCATATTCCTTGGAGTAGTATTTTGTAGTTTTCTTTATACAGGTCCTTTACCTTCTTAGTTAAGCTGACACTGACTACTTGTTTTTTTATATTTTTATTGTATAGAGATCCCAGCTCTTTGTTGATTCCTCAGTACTTGTTCTTGACCACTATTTTTGAATGGGATAGATTCTTTGATCTCTTTCTCTCTGAATCTTTATATATAAGAATGTTGACCATTTTTTTGCGCATTGACTTTGTAGCCAGTTGCTATGCTGTATTGACTTTGTTATTTCAGATAGTCACTGTTTCAAAAGAATGTAGAATAAATCAGCACACAGAATTCCCTTATAATTTTGGGATTGTAGGAAAACGATCATCTTTTATTCTGAGAACTGTTTTTGGCATATTTTTGCTTCAATTCTTACACTTGGCTCAAAATGATGATTCCTCTACCTTTCTAGAAACTTTTGTAAACTTTAAGTTTCTAGCTTTCATTTATTTGTTTAATAACATGATCCTTAATTGTAATTGATTTAATCAACTTTTAGCTATTAACTACTTCATCTCATTCTTGTTGTGATCCAGTTGTTGATTTGTAACAACTGAAAACCTCTTGTAACCAATCAACTAATCAAGGCATCTTACTTTGGATAGCATTAAAATAGTTAAAAAATAGGTTTTTATGCCAATCCTACTAAATTTTGTTTTAAAATATTCCAAAATGATTTTAATCTGTTTTCTCATAATTCACAAAGTAAATTATGTAAAGCCTATTTTGCATCCCTTAGTAAAAAGTTCAATAATCAATTTTATTTTCCAAATAGTAATAATTCTATATTTGACATAAAATAAAAATATTTTCATATTCAAAGTAATTTGGAAAATAAAATGCTCTCAAATATAAATCTCAGTTTTAAAATAATTTTTTAATAAGACATGGGTAAAACAAGTATATCAAATAAATATGGATTGGAGAAAGTGTCTCCAATCCATATTTGAGACATGTATCTTTAGAAACTGGTTACTTAACTGGTTTCTTTATAAATTTGGGGCCGCACTTGGGTTTGCTGAGCTTATTTCTGCCTCTCTTCCCTCAGGGATCACCTGGAGAAGTTCAGGAAACCCCATGTGATGCCAGACTTGAATCCATGTCAGCTGCCTTCAAGGTGAGTGCTTTCCCAGCTGTACTTTCTCACCAGTCCTAACTACAGGTTTCTGAACAAGTTTTGGGGTTGTTTTATGTTTGTCTGATTAGGTTGCTCCCTTGTTGCTTTTTTTTGGTCTGGGGGCAAAAAATTAATGGTCAGGGTTTACTCTAACTCTGCATCTATGTGTCACTCCTGACTTGCCTCAGGGGACTATATGGGATACCAGGGATGGAACCAACTTTGGCTGTGCAATGCATACACTACACTCTGGGCTCTCCAGCCCTGATTCTTAAAGCAAGTTTTTGTTAAACATTCACTTATTTCATGAGTAAACTACAAAAAGAGGGACGACAGTATAAATAACATTAATTTGTATCAAGATACAATTACTCAACAAAGTCCATTGTATTTTACTGAGTTCAACATTTACACTAATATAGAAGGAAAAAAACTTGCATATTTGAGTCAATATTTTTAAAGGAAAAATAGCTACATAAATGAAACCATCAAATACTAAAGACATAATTTAAGAAAGGATCAAAACACATCCATCTAACAGGTTCTAAATCTCCTACTAGTTTATCTTCAATATACGTCTGTGAAAACATCAGGTTAAAAATCACAAGGAAATTGTCTTTTATATAACAAAGCACAATAAATGTATATAATAGTTACTGCAGCTACAGCAGTTCTAAGAATTTATAGTAAACTTAAATCGCTAAAGAGATTTTTTTTAATCACTACAAGAAAAAATTTAACAGCTCATCCATTTAAGTTTTATATACACATAAATATACATATGAATGTATACATATATAATGTTACAAAAATATATGGTGATAGCAGTTTATGTTACAAATGCATTTTTTTAAGTTTCTGTAAAATTTACTGGAATAAGATGCTGAACACTAACTTTTCATGAGACATCCATTAAAGTGTTATCTTCCTATTTTTTTTAAAAGTTCAAATTACATCACATTGCTTTTTAAGTTTTGTATATAAAATCTATATTACTGCTTATTTGCACTAGTTTAAAGAAGTTTGAAGATATTTTCAGTTTTTAGATAAAAGGCAAAAGTCAAGAAAGACATTCAACATTTGTTTTGCAGCAGTCACTACTGAGCAGCGAGAGAAGCACTGTCAGACTCCTCCCCAGGAACTACCTACTAAGGTTCTGTATTTACTACTTAGTAATGCTTTTTACTAAATGCTAGTGTGACTTTAAGTTTTATATATTAAATATGTAGGTTATCTTGGGATCTAGGAAACACTAAGAAATATCCCATTTAAGTTAATGGCTATTAGCTTACATCCTTTTGTGTCATTTTGGAGAATTATGTTTACAAAATCACTGAAGCTCCAACATGAAATTAACAAGTCATGAGGTAATACTATATAATATTTAAGTGGACTAAGACATTTTAAAACCTTTATTTTTTTTAAATATATGACACACTAAAAATTTATATAGTTTATGTCTAAGTAAAACATTTATAACAATATTACATACATAACTTAGTGAAATTAAGACTACTTAAGTGTCTTAAAGTAATTAACAATATTCTTAAGCAGAGTGTCAAAAAAGTTTTTTCTGCAAAGTGTCAGAGAGTGCTTAACAAAGATACTGGTGAAAGTTAGAGTTTATTTGCATGCACACCTAGTTTGAATTCCCAACAACACATATGGTCATCACCAGAGTGAAGTGATACCTGAGCACAAAGCCCAGTAAATTACGAAGCATCACTTGTGTAATCCAAACCTTTCTCCAAAGCCAGAGTAGTTACTTCTGTCTTTGCAAAATATGATTTCTTCCACACCTAATGCTTTCATGGAGTACAAAATAGCTTTAGAAAGCATGAAAGCAAATAAATGTAGTTTTATTCTAGAAAAAATTTTGTGAACCAAAATATTCAGCGAAAGTTTTTTGACCTGATGCAAGAAAAGCATTCTCTGACCCCTGCCTATCAAAATTGTTCTGTATATTTTCCTTTCCTAGTTAATTCAAATTTATAAAATAGCCACTAAAAATCAAGCATAGCAGTAAACCAAATTTCCTCTCTAGGTTTCTTTTTTTTTTTTTTTTCTCCAGGATTTCCAGGAGCATAAAATTCACCTTTAAAACCATTGAATTCTAAATATAAGAATTTTTATTATAAGTTCTTAGAAGTATATTTATTACTACTGTCAGAGAACAAGTTATTTCACAGATTATTATCCATTTTTTTAATTTTTTTTTTCTGGATTTCTGATACATCCTCAAGGAAAAACCATGAAAATGGGGATCAATGCCATGGTCAATTTTCCTACTCCTGTACTGAAATTGAAAAAGTCTCTTGAATGAAGCTGATAGATTATCTGTATCTTCCTTGGTGCAGTCATTATAGAATTCAGTCTAATAAAGTTATCCCAGGGCAATGAAAAATAATATAGATTTTGAATGAATTTCTCTATCACAAATGGTTGGTAAATATTGAGAAATATACACACAATTTTATCAACATGCATGTCATTATTTCACCGACATTGTATATTAATTTTTACTTAACTTTAAGGTACACAATGTTCATCATCAAATTCTGTGTTATATGGAATTATATATGATGGGATAAGAGACAAGGGCAAAGTCCCATTAATTCATCTAGTATATCTAATATTGGATTTTTTTTCTTTTGGAGTCACACCCAGCAATGCTCAGGGGTTAATCCTTGCTCTTCACTCAGGAATTACTCCTGGCAGTGTTTTTGGGTATCTTATGGGATGCCAAGGATCAAACCTGGATCGGCCAAGAACAAGGTAAAGGCCCCACCTGCCATGCTTTATCGCTCCAGGCCCTAGTATTGAATTTAAAACTATAAAGATAACTTATTTCTTTATCAACATAGAGCAAAGTCATCATAAACATAGACCAAATCCTACTTCTATGAATTTTTATTATGGGAAAATTTATGAATATATTTTAACACAATTATTTTATGGGTTTGTATTTTTTTGGCAACTAAACAGTTTGAGTACTTCCAGATTGGAAAGAAAATGAAGATTACTCTAGTACTCTCTCTGGGCTAAGACATTAAAAATTCCAAATAGAAATTTTCTTAATGAGATTGGAAAGTAGGATAGTAGAAAAGAATTAAGACCAAAATTTTTAACATAGTCAAGCAATGAACATATTCCATTTTTACTTTGTTTGATTTTTTTTCTCAAAGCAATAGTTTCATTAAGCCTGTATTTTAGGGGGGCATTAGCAGACTGCGTGGAAGATAATAATATAAAAATAAACTAGAAATTGTTCCCAAAATAGAAGTCAGATCACACTCCCCCAAAGTCTCAGGAACACTGAAACTGAGCTTTTGTTTTATGAAACTTGAGAGGCTTTACAACTCTGAATTTAGGGTATTAGCAAGGGTCTTAAAGAATTGAAAAGTAGCATAGTTGCTAAGTAATTAGGTTGCAAACCTATGCATACTAAGAAAAGAGAATTAAAGATTCAGAAAATTAAAATAATTGAAACTGAATGAAAGAAAAATATTAATTATAATTTCAAATATAGTCAGTTTTTAACTTTGACAGAAAAAGAATGATTTGATTTTGTGCCCTGATATAGAATACTGATCACCTCCAGATATTGTTACATAGGTAGCATTGGTTGAATTTCAAACTCTCCATGAGAAGGGTCATTAGTTTTATGGGAGAAAATCAAAGACTCAAATTAATGAAGCTTCACAGCATTGACGAGAAAAATAGGCAAAATAAGGTGAAGATTACATCATGCCCAAAGGTGTGACTTTTTTCCCATAGATTTCTTCTCTTTTTAATTTTCTGGGGTCATGAAGCATTGAGAGTTTACTTCAGAACAGTGTTCCAAGGGCCCTCCCAACAATCCTCAGGGGACCGTGCAGTAATGGAGACTGAACTTGGTGCTACATTTTATGCACAAGAGCTCATGCCATGAGCCCTATTTATTTGGTTCCTTATTCTGGCATCTTGAAATATCCTAGAAGCCATATTCCCCTTGAGGAGTACGTTGGTATACACATAAGGGTACCAAAAAAC